>CM064548.1:40061853-40331853 GCA_032716605.1 Paralithodes platypus | reverse complement strand
AATCGAAAATATTATAAACCATATCAATCAAAATCAGATGTTTATTTTTCGGTCACTGCATGGAAACAATTATGCATAGCTCGCGAACCAATTATGCTATATTATTTTTCTTTTCACCATTAGAAAGAGCACAATTTTCCGATTCCGTTGATATATACAGTTATATACGTATCCGAGCAAATAACGCAACCACGAGGTGGGGAACAGCTCGGAACCCGGCTAGCATCGCCGGAACAGAGATGGGTGAAGCGTAAATATTCGCATTTTGGCTCTTCATTTCAAATATTCATAGCGCAAAAAGTATTTGTCCTAGGAACTTCTAGTTTGTTTTATACTCATCAGCATTATTTGCCGTATTCATACAGCCTAAATTTAAAACCATACACTTCGTAGCAACGAAATCAATTGAAAATGTTATAAACCATGTAAATCAAAATCATTTTTTTTTTTTTTCGGTCACTGCTTGAGAACTATTGAAGATAAACAATTTCTGTTTTCAGATTTGGAAAGAGGAGAAAAAATACTATTATTTGAGCAAAAAAATATATATGGTCATCACTCACAATTTAGAGCTAGGACGGTGTGAAGACAATTGCATGGGAAATAATTGTATTCCAGACTCATTTACACTTTCATATTTCGATTTATTTACATTTTTTTTTTATTTTATCATGTACTATAAATATTCCTCTTTCCATTGATATATGATACATCACAATAAACAGCATTCTGGTGAATGGAAATCGCGAAAAATGTAAGGCTTCGACAACACTCATGAGCCAAATTCAAGACCCAAAATACTTGTCAAGTGCCTCCTTGGACTTACTGGAACATAATATGTCGGAGGGAGTTAACTATGGGGGTGGTCCAGACTGAAGCTGGATTCCTAATTAATATTAAACACTCCGTTGCCTCAGTTCGAAACCTGAGATAGGGAACACACAAGTGCTGGGGCAGAACCGTCAAGGTTGTTACCGAATCCTAAGCACGAACACTGGGAAAAATATGTAGGGGTTATGGATGTGTGTGTGTGTGGACTAACTAACAGTGCTTATTAGTAAGGACCCCGGCAAACCGCCCAGCTCTTCGCTATCACGAATTCCGACGTAGCCACCGGAGGTGCAGAGTGTATAAAACAAAGGGAATTATAATAAAATGCTGATCAGAGGAAAAGAATTAATTAAAAGAAATGATGGATGTCTAGGATTCTCTGTATATTACGTTACGTTACTATTATGCAAACAAGGAAAAATAAACGGGCCGACTAGGATGCCACAAGAGAGAGCTACCACCACCTATACTGTCTGGCCGCCCACGAGAGAATGGCGAGGCCTGGCCCTGGCGTAGCTAGCGGGAGCCAAGCTCAAACTAAGGGGGTTGCAATATCTCACCACACGATATGATAAGACTAAGACACTTCACAAGAATAACTTGTACTAAAGTATTCCTGTGTTAACAAATTAATTAAAACAGAGTGGCAGATAAAATAAAGTACATCTTTATATTGTAACACAACTGAACTTGCAATGGTCACACAACTAATTCAACTTGTGTTGCTTAGCAACACTACCTCCACCTCCCCCCGCAAGAGAGCAACATTCCGTCCTCCCCTTCCTCGCTTGATCAGCCACGCCTAGCAGCAAAATACAGTGCTGCCACTAACTAACAACTGGTTAGACGAAACTAGTAACACTCTATTGGCTCATTCTAAACAAATGTTTATTGAGACAAAAATGCTTAGAGACACGGAAAAACTAGTCATGCCCAATTGGAAGGGTATCGGAGAGAAACTCACAATGCCAGGTCTTTCTAATAGACTTGGCACAGCTGCTCTCAGGAAGTCTGGCGCCTCTGAAGTCTATCTACTCCTAAAAGACCCTGGTCATTGTGACAATATATATATATATATTTTTTTTTTTTTTTTTTTTTTTATATGTGATTGAGGGAGGCAAAAGGCATAACTGCCTATAGCGAGTGCCTCCCCCATAGTTGAAAGAGTGACAGGGCCAAAATCAAGGGACGTTCGAGCCAAAATGCCTGGACACACGGAGTTTGAAGCAATTTAAGGCATAGGAAGAGGGAAAGACTGATTCTGGGAGAGAGTTCCAGAGCTCAGCTGTTGAGTAGAAGAAAGTTTGAGAGTAAAGTTTCACTCTTGGGTTGGAGAGTTGCACAGAGTATGGGTGGGATTGAGTTGCAAGACGGGTACCACGTGCCCTACGTAAAGTAGGTGGTATGCACTGGGATAGCTCTGAGGAACACTGATTATTATAGTAGCGATAGAATAGCGAGAGAGATGCAACATTGCGGCGGAGAGAGAGAGATTGCAGAGAGTTGGTGAGTGGACGGGAGTTAATGATACGAAAGGCCTTCCTTTCAACTTTGTCTAGGAGAGCGGTGTGAGAGGAACCTCCCCACACATGTGAACAATACTCAATACAAAGGCGCACTATGCCCCTGTACAGAGCAAGAAGCTGTGCAGGGGAAAAGAACCCCCTAAGGCGGTTGAGCACACCCAGCTTCTGGGAGGCTGCCTTAGCAAGACTGGTAATATGATCCTTCCAAATGAGAGCAGAAGAAAAAGAGACACCAAGAATATTGAGAGAAGATGAAGGGTTGATTTTTGTATTGTTGCAGAATAAGGGATAGTCCGCTGGGAGATCCTGACGGGTAGATAGATGGAGAAATTGGGTTTTGGAAGCATTAAAGTTAGCAAGGTTTTCTCTGCCCCAATTGGAAATAGTATTTAGATCAGAATTTAAGAGTTCTATGGCTTCATTACGTTTGTCGTCGAGGGATTGCTGGCTGGGGCGTTCTGAAAAACTAATGGAGTAGTGTAAGGTTGAGTCGTCTGCGTATGAATGGATGGGAATTAAGGTACAGTTAAGGAGATCATTTATAAAAATTAGAAAGAGAATAGGAGATAGGACAGAGCCCTGAGGAACACCGGAGTTTATAGGGTGAGGAAGTGAACAATGGCCGTCCACAACCGCAGCTATGGAACGGCCGGAAAGGAAATGAGAGAAATTAGATATATATATATATCGGGGAGGTGTGGTGGAGTGGTCTTGCCACTGGACTGGGATGACATCATTGGGATGGAATTAGTGCTGTGCCTAGTATCAGTGCATTACCACAAAGCCCACCGAAATGCCAAAAAAATACCCTCATTGTTCCCTGATTAAATAGCACTGTATGAATATTTCCATATTACAAATATGCTAGAAGGGGACAATGCCTACATTTCTGCACGGATTCAAGCCAAATCTGTTTTTCGACTTGCAAAACACTCTTTCATCAATAATAAATACACGGAACTATCTAACTCTAGATTTTTCCAAGATTTCTGGCATCTAGCCAAAAACCTCTCAAACAATTTTTTCTTCCTCGTCTTTTCCTCCTCTTTTCCATTCTGATGGCACAACTGTCACTTCTTCCTCTGACAAAGCTGAACTCTTTGTTCAAACTCCACCTTGGATGATTCCGGTGCTATTCCTTCCTCTCCTACTTATGCCTAATATCCTAATCTCTTCTAAAGATGTACTTGCTACCCTCTCTGGGCTTAATGGAACCGACTGGTTATTTAGGCTTAAAAAGCTCGAAATCCTGAAAATACTATTAGGTGTTTACTCAACAAAAGTAAACATCCCAGTGAATTGTTATAAGTGAAAACCCATTGGGAATTGTTTTTTTTTTTTCCAAGCTTTTCCTGTATATCTAAAATCGTTATATAGCGAACTTTGAAATTGACATGCTCAGTAACTACTGGTCGTACGAGGAAAGTACATATATAAATGGAAAGAGCGTAAAATACTCTACAACCTCCCATACACTTTATCTTCTTGTCTGCCGTGTTCCTGCATAAAATATTTAAACAAAAAAAACAGTTAAACATTTTCACTTAATTACCTTAGACTTTCACAAGTAAAACTGTTTTGTCGCACTTTGGGATCTTATAATAAATGTATTATAGGACCTATAGGAATAGTGAATACACCATTGCAAAGGGAATTAAAAACACTACATTATATATCAAGCTAATTTACTCTAGCCAACTTTGTTTGCAGCATGTTGTCACTCTAAAACCAAATTTCACCTTAATTCATAATCACCTAAATCCAAAAATACACAAAATATATAAAACAGTTATTTATAGAAACTACAGGCACACCTTTTGTGAGTTGTTTGATCACATACAGCAGGTGCTATAGGGATTTATGTAGGAGTTATGTGCGTCTTAGTAGTGCTATAGTTTTCAACCTTTTACCAAAATTGAAAGAAAAAAGCCAAAACAAAACAAAATCATACCTTTGACCTAGTTTTATGGTCACATACACCTGTGCCAAATTGCATTTAAGTTGAAAGTAAGACCTGGAAGTTAGTAAATAACCGGTCGGTCCCCTTAACTCGGCAGCTGTGCAGCTATGGTATTTGAATGTGCTCGCGGTGCAAAGGTATTCTGACTCATTCCTCACTAAAATCATTAATTTACCATATATATAATTAATACTTATCCATATGCGCCTATTTTACTTTTAATATAAACATATGAACATGGGAAAGCATTAAAACAAGTAGTAACAGCAATTGGCTGGTGAAAATTGTATATTTTAGCCCCGCGGTCTTAATCTGGCCTTGAGCAGTGAGAGACTAACACCCTCACTCTCTCGTGTCTCGCGTGACACTGAGAAACCAGGGGAGCTTTCAGACTGGGTTGGAGGGTCGGAGTTACACTCCTCCACCCTCCTCCCTCTCTCCCACCCGTCCTCCCACGAAAATACTCGATAAATATCGAGAATAATAGAGAAAATACCTGATAATTGAGGAGGGTGGAAAAAGGAGGGGGGACACATGTGTAGGAGTGGTAACAAGTAATGGATGGAAATGATATCACCTTTACATAAATTGATTATATTTTAGTGCCACTGGAGTGTTTTAAATGTATTTTTTTAGGCCTAGGATCTTAAGAGTCTTCCCGCAGCCGCCCAGTAGGACCTCTTAAGAGTCTTCCCGCGGCTGCCGGGTTAATACTAAGAAGGCGTACGGTCCGAACGGTGGTCCTCCTGTTGTACTAAAAAACTGTGCTTCTGTGCTGACTCCCTGCCTAGGCAAACTCTTTCGTCTCTGTCTCTCCTCTAATGTCTTCCCTTCATCTGGTAGTTTCCTCTCATTCAACCTGTCCCAAAGAAAGGTGACCGCTCTCAACCCTCAAACTATCGTCCAATTGCTCTCATCTCTTGTATCTCTAAAGTATCTCTTTTCTCATAATCTGCTCTCAGATCGCCAGTATGGCTTCCTTAACCCAGCAAGCGCGATAGGCTTCACGGAAGGGTCAAAATAGCGAAAGCGATAGGCCTCACCCCAGGGGCTCTCAAAGCAAAGGAATATGTCATTAGGTAAGATAATTCCCCTCTAGTACTTCCTAGTGCATCTATATGTTTCTCACCCCCCCTTCCCCTCCTTCCCCAACTTATTCCCTATTCTCTTTCTAATTTGCATAAATGATCTTCTCAACTGTACCTCCAGCCCCATCCATTCATATGCAGACAACTCTACTTTACACTACTCAATTAATTTTCCAGAACGCCCCTGCCAGCAATCCCTCAAAAACAAACGTAATGAAGCCATGCAACACTTATCTTTTGATCTAACTACTGTTTCAAATTGGGGCAGAGAAAACCTTGTTGCCTTTAACCCGTTAAGCGCGAGCTATATGTAGTGACTGGCTGAACTCTGCAGGGAGGAAAACATTGGATTCATCAATACCTGGGATGCCTTCTACCGTGAAGATTATCTGTTTGGAGCGGATGGAGTTATCTAAACCAGGTGGGAGCAGCAAGATTTGGCCGCCTGCTTCACGACGCAGTATAGGATTTTCGAAAAAGAAGCAGAGCCAACCAAGGACCACCAGAGACGATAATCGAGGACCAAGGACCACCAGGGACGATGATCGAGGACCAAGGACCACCAGGGACGATGATCGAGGACAGCGAGGACCGAGGACAACCAGGGACGAGGATCGAGGACAGCGAGGACCGAGGCCAGACAGGTACATAAATGTAGATCCGACCAGAACCAAGAATTTGATTAAAGAGCGTTCCTTTAAAACCCTCGTCTAGCGGGGGGTTTTGGGCTATTTTGGGCATATTCAGGCCCTCCTGAATGATCAAACAAGTATCTGCATGAAAAGAAATCTATTCAGCAAAATACTAGGCGCTACAAGCTTCAAAATGAGACAAGAACGAGCTACGTAGCACTTTGATGCAGTGGTACCACCAACATGGGAGTTTAGCGTATAGCGGCATATTTTTTCCAGCTACACTCACTACTGGCTATATTGCCGGCCTCTCGAGAACAGAGGGAGTGTGAGTCAATGGGCGGCGGTAAGCCCTGAGTGTCGGCCGTGTGGCCTGCTGCTCTCCCGGCCAATTGCACTCGATTTTAACCCCTTAAAAACCTTAATAATGCTCCTAACATGCTGCTTGTTAGATACGGACTTAAGTCGGGCCCCGCTCTTTAAGTGTTAATTAAAAATCCTAAACTTTAAATATTTTCTATGCAAACGCTCGTAGCAACTATTGTTTACAGACAATTACGATGTTATTGGCATAACAGAATCTTGGCTCAATACGGAAGACAGAGACTTTTTTTAGCAGAGTATCCACTTCCCGGTTATGAAATGTTTGAGAAAATGCAAATAAATAAAAATGGAGGTGGCGTTTTTTTTTTATATCAAAGAAAGTCTTAACCCGACCCTCTAGTCAAAACCTCAAATTGTGAACGTCGACATATCCTTTGTGCTAATAAAGAATAATAAAGGTAAAAAAATAATACTTGCATTAATATACAGACCTCCAGCTCAATCAGTACAAACTGACCGAGAAATTTATGAGCAAATTGCTGACGTAAGTAACTCGCAAGATACCGTATATTTTGGCGACTTCAATTTACCTGTGACCAAGTGGGGAGATAGTATTACTTCACACTCTGGACAAGGCCAGTATGCAAACTTGCAAGAGAGTTCGCTATATCAATTTGTTAGATCTCCAAACCGTGGAAATAACGTCCTTGACATTGTACTTTCAACAAAAGAAGAATTGATAGAGAATTTGAATGTCGGTGATGAATTTAGTAACAGCGACCATCGTACAATAACTTTCAATTTAAAGTTTACTAGTAACGAACCAAATAGCCGCATCGAGAAAGTCCCTAATTTCAAGAAAGCAAACTTTCGTAAACTTAGAGCAATGTTTAAACAAAATGACTGGAGCTTTCTAATTAACAATAACGACATAAATACATCTTGGGAAGTATTTGCAAACACTTACCTAAAAGTAGTGCAAGACTGCATACCATCAAAAATACGGCGTACAGGCCATAATGATAAGCCCAAATGGTGGAATAAAGAGATTTCAGACTGTTTGCTTTCTAAAAAGTCTGCTAATGATAGATTAAAATCATCAAAAATGACGAAGAACGGGTGAAATTTGTAGAACTACGACGCAAAGCCAAAAAGTTAATTAAGCAACGTAAAAAGACCCTGGAGTTACATGTTGCAAATCAAAGTAAAACAAACCCGAAAGAATTCTATAGTTATATCAGAAAGAAAAAAGTAGTTACTTCAACTGTTGGACCGTTAGTCGATGAAAATGGAGAATACACCAAAGTCGAAGTGCAACTGAGTAATGCCCTCAATACCTTCCTTGCATCAGTTTTTACAACAGAAGACCTCAGTGATATCCCTACAGCATCGCCGATTCAAATTGATAATTCTGATGTTCTAAGCTATATCACCATTACAGAGAGAGAAGTATTGAAATGTTTTGATATACTCAAGGTAAATAAATCGCCCGGACCTGATACAATCTCAGCTAGAGTTCTAATGGAAGCTAAGGATGAGCTCTCCAAACCACTAACATTGTTATTCAATAAATCCTTGCAGTCTGGAACTATGCCTGATCAGTGGAAGCTAGCCAACATAACACCGATTTTCAATAAAGGCAGCAAATCCCTACCCAGTAAATATCGTCCAATTAGCTTGACCTCAGTTGTATGTAAAATGCTAGAAATACTCATAAGAGACAGACTCGTAAATCACTTAGAGGAAAATAATATACTTATGCCCCTTTCCCACTGATGCAATTTCATACGATTGTCATCGCCGACACCAAGAAATAGGCACATTCGTGACATGTCGCAAACAAATCTTGAACCCTCGCATGAAAATCATTTGACTCGCAAGGCCTCGCAGGGGTCCTCGCGGGTCATCGCAAATGTTCGGATTGTTAAAAAATTTGTACGAGGACTGACGAGGGGTCGTAGCCCTCGCAAGCATCGTCGAACATCTCAGAGGGATCTGCGAGGCCCTCTGAGATCATCTGCGACATCGGCGAGACATCACGGAGGGTGTCGCACGAAAAAAAACGTTGCAATTTTCCAAAACGTCGCACGATGGCTCGCAGATGCTCTCAGATGTTCTGAGAACATCGACGATGCACAATAATCATTGGCGATTTCCTCGTCGATTAGTCGTCGACGTGCGGACGAATACTCGCCGAGAGTATACCCGCCACGGGTATACTTCGCCGAGGCCAGCGAAGGGCTGTGCGACGCAGATGAATGCTCGGAAGACACCTTGCCGAGGCCATAGAGCACCTTCGGCGAGGTGGGTAAAAACAAATGATTAGGCCTATAGTGAACCTGTCAACCCTTTTTTCTATGCACCTCTCGTAAGGGGGTTCACCTGTTTTTTTTATCTTTCTCTCCTGTTCTCTCTTTCTCTGGCTTGTTTCCATTCGGCCCCATTTAGCCAACTGTTTTAAGACGTTTATCCCCATCCAAGTATCCATATCTTCCTGGCGAGCGATAGCGAGCCAGCATTGTATGGAGAAATTGGCTTCGCCAGAGACATTTTTCTATCGAAAAATTTACAAATTTAGCTTGCTCTCAAAACAAAAATATATATATGTTGGCTCGCTACCGCTCACCAGGAAAATATTGAAACCTGGATGGGGGTAAACATCTTAAAACAGTAGGCTGAATGGGGCTGAACGGATACAAGGCAAAGAGAGAGGGAGAGAAAGAGAAAACAAAAAAAGCGAGGTGGGCTCAATAAAGCCATAATGTAAACATACGGCAAGGACATTGCCAATCTCCGAATTAAGGGAAGATGGGTCTTTTTTCTGGTCCCCTTTCTTCCTCATGGTTAACCCCATTAGTTTTCATATTTTATGACGTTCGGCCCATTAGTTTGGCGATTTTCAGACATTTCACCCCATTTCGTTGTCAATATTAAGACTTTGTGTCATTTAGTCGTCAAGTTTTTCCTGGCTAGCGATAGCGAGCCTGTACATTTTGAGGAGCCGGCCTTCGGCCAGGATATTTTTCTATCGAAAAATTTATAAATTGATCTTGAAGGAGGGTGTTGGGGGGTGCTTTATACGCTTGATGGAGGTCTAGGGATGAAACTAAATACAGTAAATCATAAAATAATATATAAATGAGCAAATATTACGCCCATCCCCCCTTAATGGGAAACGGACCGTTTGTTTGGTCATTCATTCCTTTATTTCTTAGTTTCCTCACTAGACCTCCATCAAACTTAAAACAAAAAACTCTAGACCCCCCTTCAAGATAAATGTGTACATTTTCGACGAGATGGGTTGGGTATTACGGGGGATCTGCTTGGTGTGGGCCAATCGGCGCTCTGCAGACTCCCGTAATCTTGTGTTGATCTCTGACCGTTTTGGTGAGGTCAGTCCTCAAGGCATTAGTGAGTTGTGTCTATAATTAGGCCTTGTAATAGGGGTTGGGTGTGACAGGGATCTGCCTTGTATGGGCCGATTGGCTATCTGCAGACTCCCATTTTCTTATGTTCTTATGTTTGTGCCATGAAATATATGCAAAAAGTTTTCGGATAATCTCGCTGAGGTATTCGCCGAACCATCGCGTAATTCGCCGAAGACGTCGCAGAACATACGCCGAGGATTCGTTCATCCTTTGCATTATTTCGCAATATTTTATTAAAATGTGACAGTTCTCGCCGAGGTCATCGGCGAACCATCGCTCAATTTGCCGATGTCGTCGCATAATGTCGCCGATTTAGTAGTAGTATCATCGGCGACATCGTCGCCGAGTGTAAACTTGTCAACGTTTTTTAACGGTCAAAATCGTTGACGTCGCAAAAATTTGTTGCGATTTGACAAGACTATGGCCTCGGCGACGAAAATCGTATGAAATCGCATCAGTGGGAAAGGGGCATTGACCTCTTAAGTGCGCAGGTGGGGTAGTGGCCACCCCTCCCTGTGCGTAGGTATTTAGACTGTTTCCTTCACTCAAATTGTCATCGTACCATAAATATAATTAAAACTTATCCATCTGCACCTATTTTACGTTGATTATGAAGATATTAACCTGTTACAACAATAAAACAAGTGAAAACAGCGTTTGGCTGGTCAAAATCGGGAAATGAGAGCGAGAGTTATAGTCAAACAGTGGGCAGGTGTTTTTACATTTGTGGTCACCAATGTGGGTCACCCTTCCTCTATCCGGAACGTCCTGGTGAGTGTGGGTAGTGCTGGGTTAGGGTCTCTGTGCCAAATCGTGCCAACCCTGGCGTGAGCTGTGGGTGTAACCAGCATAAGAATGGGTGACCCCTCAGCAGGTTGCAATGGACCCCTTCTCCTTTTCTGGCTCTTCACCTCGTTTGGTGACAAGTCACCTTCAGCAAAGGGTGTGAGTGCCTGTGGGAGACAATGTAGGTGGTCATGGGGGCCTTGCAAACGCTGTACAGGGGTGATGCCAGACGGACTGGGGGTGCCAAGTAAGTCCATAGGTGGGGCCGGGTCGTCAGGGGCTTCTTCGGAGGCATGTGGGGCTGGTTCTTGATAATCAAGCCTCCTGAAGGTGCCGAGAGTCTCTCTAACCCTCCTGAGGGAGGCAGAGCGTGTGAAGTCAGTGGTAGAAGGCGAAGAGGGAGGTGCGGTGGCTGACGCCGGTCGGGTGGCGTCACGCAAGAGGGGGGGCTTCGGTGTTGCCACTCTCCACCTCAAATTCCTCTGAAGTATCACTCTAAACACTTCATCTTCCCACTTAGCCTGAGTCTCCATGTTGCTGTTGTCGTCATCACTCACCATGCAATACGTTGCAGCCTCTTCTGCAGTCCCCGTTCGTCACGCCATGGTCACAGCTGAAAATCGAGAAAAAACACAATTTAGAAACAAATTCACCGACGCGCGAATGACAACATGAGACCGTTATCTGGCTAGGTTGCCCATTAGTCTTAGATCGATATCTCCAACACATTTTTCACAAAGGCACAACATGTAAAATCATCCACAATGAGTAAAATGAACTCACCGGGTCAGTATGTTGCAAGTTTGCAACAAAAGATTCTTGTTGGAGCGTGTTGGGGTAGAGCTGGAGCGGCGTACCTCCGCTCACCAGTGTAGCTACTCGTAGACTGCCTGCCTGCAGGCCGAGATCCTGGGAAACGGCCTTGGGGGCTGCGCAAATTAAACGAAAGATGTTTTGCGCATCGCTCGCTTGTATATTTGCAATGGGTTAAACACGGTAACTGACCGTACTAGATGATTAAGTGTAGGTGTGTGTGTGAGAGAGAGAATGGGGAGGAAGGGGGTGGGGGGGTCTTTCAGTATTGCTCACAAATAATTTTGTTGTATAGTGTATTCTAAATGATGGTACATAATATAATATATATGACACCATTTCTTACGTCTTATGAAGCACTGTGAACATTAAAAGCTTTTGTTAGTGTATAACGTTTCATGAGTCAATATCTTTGGTTATATGTATATTTTGTTCATGTTGTTTCTATATACTATAGGTAGCGCCAACAATCTTGACAATTTTCTTGACCCTTTAACTTCTCAAAACTCAAAATTAATGAAAGCAATCAAGCTGACATTTCTAACATTTTTTACACATAGACAAAAATATATATACGTAAACACACACACACACACACACGCACGAGTAACCATTTCCAGCTCAGCCTTGTTCGTGATCTCTCTCAATTTTCCCTAAACGCCCCTGGGGCCGCTCTGAGTTATAATAATGTCGCCAGAATATAGTGCCTTTGTTCCCTTTGTAAGAGAGAGAGAGAGACATTTGATGGCTTAGTATAATTGTTTTTGCATGCCTTATGAGCTGGTACAGGTAATGTGGCATTGACAAGGCGTTTATAAAGTCCATCTTTAAGTTCAGCACTAATCGTCAGTACAGTTTGAATTCCCCTCTCTGTCAGGGTACTGCGATCCACGGTTATTGGCTCGTTACAGATGTTGCAGATTTCTGGGGATGCCATTTTTTCACTCACGGCAGGGCGACTTCAGACTACCGGAGGGCAGGGTGACTTCAGACTACCGGAGGGCAGGGCGGAACCAACCTGAAAAAAATACAGTGATTATAATACCATGTATATTTAAGTACATTTACAGCACAATTAAATATACTGTATATATGTTAAAACATTCCATCAGGGCATCATAATCTAAAAAACGTTCCCCACCATTTACAATTTTACAATTTTAAATAAATAAATATTAGGAATCAATTGTTTAATTTTAACCTAGATTTTTTATGTCAGGTTGTCCTTATATCTTAAAAATAAGGTCATAATTGAGTTTCTCATCATCAAATTAGTTGGAAAAGAGGTATTACACAGGTTTGTGAGCTGAATGATTAAAAAGTTATATTTGTCGCCTCGGGAGAGGCGGCGATCTTGGATTTTGGGCTCCCGAACATTTAGTTCACTAGGGACTTTTGGGGACTTTATGGATTTTGAATCAGTAGGTCAGACACTAATAGTTAACAATGCAGTTGGAAGAGACAATATATATACTGTACATATATATATATATATATATATATATATATATATATATATATATATATATATATATATATATATATATATTTTCTTTAATACATACGAGGTTGAAAGAAATGGTAATTTCTGCGTTGGAAATTTTATTATTCAAAGTTTCCAGGTCTCTGATGAGTTTTCGCTGGGTGGCAGGAAGTAGATGAAGGAGATGAGCAAAATTCATGGTGGTACAGGGTTACATTAATGTACATGATGATACAGGATATACGACGCGTTTCACTGGACAACCAGCATTATCAAGTAAGGATAGAATGATATAAAAGGTAAACAGGAAGGGTATATATAGAGGGTGGAGGATCAGAGGAGGCGAAAATCAGGGGGCAAAAATCTGCTATTGGTGGAGGGGTATTCTAGGAGAGAGAAAGATAGAACCGCTTCACGCATGCGCACTGGATACGGGATGGTGGTCGGTTGGCGGGGTCGAAGCTGATTGGCTGTGCCGAGGGGCGTGGCCTAAGTTGCGTAGTACGTGTGGCGCCTGCAGAAGACGAAGCTGAAGGAGGTAGCGCGGGGGGCTGCGTCAAGGGCACCGGGGGGCGAGGGGGGGCATTAGGTCCTGTAGGAAAGTGCCTTTTGGCAGAAGGAAGGATCTGAAGGTCCAGAGTTTGGTTGTTGATGTTGGGATGTAAGGCTTGGATATATAATGCTTCGAGTATAGGTAATCTCCTTGGGTCACTTTCTTTATCGAGTATGGTGGTGTGTTTCTCTAACTCGTTGCGTGTGAGGTGGGGGTGGTTAGGGGTGAGATAGTGGTCTTTGATGGCTCCAGCCTGAAGGTGAAGAGTTAACCGACGTGAAAGACGAGTCTGCGTCATACCAATATAGGAATGAGGTCCAAGTCCTCATAATTACAGGTATGTTGGTAAATGACGTGATCGTCGGTCATCGGGCTCTTTATCTTGGTGGAAGCTGGTTTGTTGCGGAGAACGAGGTTGGAGGTCTTGGGGGATTTGTAATAAATTATTAATTTGATTTTGTTTTCCGGGTTGGTTAGGTGGACATGCTTGGAGATTATTTCTTTTAAGACGGCCTCGTCATTTTTGTGTTCAGAAGACATAAAATTGCGGTAGAAGATCTTAATTTCATTGGGGGGGGGTCAATGTTGGGAGGGCTTTGGGTGTACCATTTTTCAAGATGGTGGTTGATGGTGCTGGAGATGTCGGAGTTGGAGTATCCGTTATTTACTAAAACTTGGGATAGTCTTTCTAGTTCCTGGTGGGTGTCGGCCCAGGTAGAGCAGTGCGTGAGGGCTCTCCTAACATAGGCGGAGATGGAGGATAGAAGATAACGGCGGGGGCATTCACTATCGCCGTTGAGGCATTGTCCTGTGTTAGTTGGTTTAATGTAGACGGTGGTTTTGAACCCATGGTCGTTCATAACGACTGAACGCTCTGAACGACCATGGGTTCAAAACCACCGTCTACATTAAACCAACTAACACAGGATAATGCCTCAACGGCGATAGTGAATGCCCCCGCCGTTATCTTCTATCCTCCATCTCTGCCTATGTTAGGAGAGCCCTCACGCACTGCTCTACCTGGGCCGACACCCACCAGGAACTAGAAAGACTATCCCAAGTTTTAGTAAATTACGGATACTCCAACTCCGACATCTCCAGCACCATCAACCACCATCTTGAAAAATGGTACACCCAAAGCCCTCCCAACATTGACCCCCCCAATGAAATTAAGATCTTCTACCGCAATTTTATGTCCTCTGAACACAAAAATGACGAGGCCGTCTTAAAAGAAATAATCTCCAAGCATGTCCACCCAACCAACCCAGAAAACAAAATCAAATTAATAATTTATTACAAATCCCCCAAGACCTCCAACCTCGTTCTCCGCAACAAACCAGCTTCCACCAAGATAAAGAGCCCGATGACCGACGATCACGTCATTTACCAACATACCTGTAATTATAAGGACTGTGGACCTCATTCCTATATTGGTATGACACAGACTCGTCTTTCACGTCGGTTAACTCTTCACCTTCAGGCTGTAGCCATCAAAGACCACTATCTCACCCCTAATCACCCCCACCTCACATGCAACGAGTTAGAGAAACACACCACCATACTCGATAAAGAAAGTGACTCAAGGAGATTACCTATACTCGAAGCATTATATATCCAAGCCTTACATCCCAACATCAACAACCAAACTCTGGACCTTCAGATCCTTCCTTCTGCCAAAAGGCACTTTCCTACAGGACCTAACGCCCCCCGGTGCCCTTGACGCAGCCCCCCGCGCTACCTCCTTCAGTTTCGTCTTCTGCAGGCGCCACACGTACTACGCAACTTAGGCCACGCCCCTCGACACGCAGCCAATCAGCTTCGACCCCGCCAACCGACCACCATCCCGCATCCAGTGCGCATGCGTGAAGCGGTTCTATCTTTCTCTCTCCTAGAATACCCCTCCACCAATAGCAGACTTTTGCCCCCTGATTTTCGCCTCCTCTGATCCTCCTCCCTCTATATATACCCTTCCTGTTTACCTTTTATATCATTCTATCCTTACTTGATAAAGCTGGTTGTCCAGTGAAACGCGTCGTATATCCTGTATCATCATGTACATTAATGTAACCATGTACCACCATGAATTTTGCTCATCTCCTTCAACTACTTCCGGCCACCCAGCGAAAACTCATCAGAGACCTGGAAACTTTGAATAATAAAATTTCCAACGCAGAAATTGCCATTTCTTTCAACCTCGTATGTAGTAAAGAAAATGTATTACCTGGCATTACTAACATAGGCTATATATATATATATATATATAATATGAAACAGACATAAATATAATGCAAAGTATATTGATTGATTTGTACATAAATTTAAATATGTTCGGGGTGTCGCGCTCTGCTATTCAATTCTAGCAAATTGTAAGTAAATATAACTAATAATTGTTTTTGCTGCATCGAATATGTTGTTCAATTTAATAAACTATATACATTTAATTTGATTTACTAAGCAGGAGAGTCGTGGAGGAAACAACATAGTGTTTTGCTTTAGATGATTATAATCATTCTAAAGCAAAACATACAGTCATGCTCTTAAACCATCAATGTAAATATAATTATATTTACATTGATGGTTTAAGAGCATGACCAAACGGCCGAGGTTTCTGAGGGGTGATCCTATGGTTACTGCATCGTTTGTGGATAAATAGGTAATAATATAACCAATGCCTGGTGGGGAGAATGTAGGCAACAATAGGTAATAATATAACCAATGCCTGGTGGGGAGAATGTAGGCAACAATCGAACAGGGCAGTACCTAGGAAGTAATGGTAGATATTATTGTCTAATACAATAAAGCTATTGTTCGGATACATAATATAGGGCTTCATATTGATATTGACAAACAGACAAGTGTAGTCACTCACATGAGGTAATGGCCTCTTTATTTAGTTTATATATATATATATATATACAATATATTATAAACATTGAAAGAAGAATGTAGTTTGCTATGCAGTATTCATTTATGTGACCAGTAAGCAGTATCACATAAACATAATGCTACTTTCATATCCATGTATATAATCGTGGACAATAATCAAATGTACTGTATGAGGGCAACTGAGCATAACGTAGGTATATATTATGGGTATATATTCCTCTTATTCCATGATGGTTTGTCAAGTTAGCGTTCCGTTGAAAACTGATCCTCACAAAATCGTACGGAAATTGCCGGAAATGTGATATTCGTAGTTACTGGATATTATCAGTTAGACGTGTAACCACTAATTCAATTTAATTTGCCTTCCTGTAAAACATTACCGAATATTTTGTGTGAAATATACTGGTTGCAATTAGTGCTATTTGAAAGTACTTTTTATCTAGACAAGTTTAAGTGTTGCAAGAGTATATAGAATGTAAAGGCATCTCTGAAATATGAATATTTTTGAATAGATAATGCAAAGACTGACGGGTGACTATTTAAGATGTGATAGATCCAGATCCTTGTGTTTCAGGGTAACAGTGTAGCCTACAGGTGGGTCAATTATAGTGTTACATGGTGATGGCTTAGGTAATGTTTTCAATAAATTAGTGTATAATTTAGACTGTATGGTAAGTATACATAAGTATGTCCTTGTAATCTCATTATGTGCTTGCCTTGCACTTGGTAGACTAAAGAGCCAATGAAACCTAACCATTGGAAACAACCAAGTACGTTTATAACAATAACAAAGCTTGCTGTTTCACCAATATAGTTAAAATACAAACTAGTCAATATATTTTCAACTCTGCCATTTCCACTGTTTCGTTTGTTTTCCCTTGTGCTAGTTTTTTTGTCTATGTGAGTGAAGGAGACAAAAGGCAGAACTGCCTGTAGCAAGTGCCTCCCTCATAGATGAAAGAGTGATAGGGCCAAAATCAAGGGACGTTCGAGCCAAAATGCCTGGATACACGGAGTTTGAAGCAATTTAAGTCATCGGAGGAGGGAAAGACTGATTCTGGGAGAGAGTTCCAGAGCTCAGCTGTTGAATAGAAGAAAGACTGAGAGTAACGTTGCACTCTTAGGTTGGAGAGTTGCACAGAGTAAGGATGGGATTGTGTTGCAAGACAGGTACCACGTACCCAACGTAGAGGAACTGGGAGAGCTCTGCGGAGCACTGATTATTGTAATAATTATAGAATAGCAAGAGAGATGCAACATTGCGGCGAAGAGAGAGAGAGTTTGCAAATAGTTGGTGATTGGGCGGGAATTAATGATACGAATGGCTTTCCTTTCTACTTTGTCTAGAAGTACAGTGTGAGAGGATCCTCCCCACACATGTGAACAATACTTAATACAAGGACGCACTGTGTCCCTGTACAGAGCAAGGAGCTGCGCAGGGGTAAAGAACCCCTTTAGGCGGTTGAGCACACCCAGCTTATGGGAGGCTGCCTTACCAAGACTGCTAATATGGTCCTTCCAATTGAGAGCAAAAGAAATAGAGACACCAAGAATATTGAGAGAAGATGAAGGATTGATTTTTGTATCGTTGAAGAATAAGGGATAGTCCTTCGGGAGTTCCGGACGGGTAGATAGATGGAGAAATTGGGTTTTGGAAGCATTAAAGGTAACAAAGTTTTCTCTGCCCCAATCGGAAATAGTAGTTAGATCAAAAGATAAGTGTTCTATGGCTTCATTACATTTGTCTTTGAGGGATTGCTAGCTGGGGCGTTCTGGAAATTTAGTTGAGTAGTGTAAGGAAGAGTCGTCTGCGTATGAATTGATGGGATCGGAGGTACAGTTGAGAAGATCATTTATGAAAATTAGAAAGAGAATAACAGATAGAGCAGAGCCCTGAGGAACACCAGAGTTGATAGGATGAGGAAGTAAGCAATGGCCGTCCACAACCGCTGCCATGTAACGGCCGGAATGGAAACTAGTGACAAAGGCACAGATGAAGGAATAGAAACCGAAGAAGGGTAGTTTAGACATTAAAGATTTGTTACAGACTCTATCGAAGGCCTTCGTTATGTCTAGTGCAATAGAAAAAGTTTAACCGAAGTCCCGAAAGGAGAATGACCAAGAGTTAGTAATGTCGTATAAATAGACTCCATAAGGTAATCACAATCTTGGCCTAATATGAATTTCTCTCTTGGAGCATTACCTTGACCTAGGTCAGCTAATCTGAGTTTCTACCTGAGTGTTATTATTGTGTGTGAAGTATTGCAGGGCACTTATTATAACACCTGCAATTACTGTTTCATAAAGGCCGTGAATTAGGTAGTGGAAGTGGAAGAAGAGGGGATGGAAGGCTTAGTGGGTGAGGTTGGCGGGGTTTGCAACCATTGTTGTGTTTGTAAATAGTAAAGAAAGTCATATGTCAATATGCACTTATATAATGATTGTTTCCAATGAACCTCCCAGAATTTCCTCAAATGTTCTCATTCTGTGTTGCGAGTATCTATCCGTTCTGTCCATGGAAATCCTAGAATACATAATTATTCTTCGAAAGATAAAGTATTGTGATGTTTTTGTATATGGTGACAAATTAGCAACACATACACTTTAAGGGACAACTGTTCATAACTAAATGATCTGTCGAAACTCGACAGTATTAAGATCCATTACTTACAATTTAGTTACCCATTTAATCTACGTTTTCTATTTCATCAGATTACTGCATTTTCTATTGTGGTAACCAACCAATGATATTAAATATATACATATTATGATATGTGTATAGAAGTATGTGTTTAAATTATATACTCTATTTTTGTTAGTTATGATAAATCTGATCAAAGTATATCAATGCCATGCTATGACTGAGAAATTAATAATTATCAACCGAGGTAATTTCTCAGATATAAATAACCCTGCAGTCATTCCCTCATAAGTCAACAAACGGAAAAGAAGTCCGTCCGTCAATAGATAGAATCAATCATCTAATATCGCCGCCATCCAGCCTTCTATAAGCTTCTCTCCTATACCTAACAGCTAAGATTTGTATGTAGTATAATCAGTGGGCCTATATTATCTAATTAAGATTTATTATACTCTGAAATTAACATCTAATGACAAGCTACATGTTATGTATTAATTCTGCTCTATATTTATATTATTTTCAATACAGATTGTTGTAAGTCCCAACAATTAATGGTCTTTCAACTATTTATTCCTTTTTGGTGGCTTTCTTGGATACACCAGCCCCATCACGTGTATTTGAGCCGTTTCAGTTGCCCTGCAGTTTTGGTAGCCTAATAGTCCCTTTGCCACATGTGTTCCCTGTATGTGGCGTCATGGCTCCGTCTGATCTTCTGCTGTGGGGGGTGTGGGCTTCAATTTTAGGCCAGATCAGGCAGAATACCCACATCCTATGAAAACAGTAGTGCTTTTCGGTCACAGCTTTGTTAACCAGGTTTACATTGACCAACCCATTTATAATTAGTCATTTCTCATCCGTAAATTTGCTGTACCGGGAGGTAGGTATGACAATATAAGGGAAAGTCAGGCTTGAAGGGACCTGTTGAGGAGGCGGCCAGAACTCACTATTTTGATAATCAGGGGTAATGATGTGGTAGAGGGGGCAGTACCCAAACAAATTTCTTTGACAATTGAAAATCTGGCATGGGAGATCGAGGTCAGAGCAGGAGGTAAGTGTTGAATCATAAGCCTTGAACGCCAATGCGTCGGGAGCTAAGGCAAAAATTACTTTAATCTGTAAGCGACTCAATGAGCTGGAGTCGATAAATGACCGTATGTATGAAATGTATGATGAGTCGGTTGACATAGAACAAATTGCAGGAAACAACGATGAGTACTCCGAATCAATGGAGGTACTGGTAGCTAAATTGGAGGAGCTAATCAAACTCCGTCCTTCTTCTAAAACTCCTACAAAACCAGCCGGTGTTAAATTACCAACTATTCACCTCCCGAGATTTGTGGGTGACCTGGCTCTATGGACGGGGTTCTGGGACCTCTTCCGCTTCACCATCCACGATAACTCTGAGTTGTCTGAAATACAGAAATGTACGTATTTGCGTTGGCAGCTGGAGGGGGAAGCCCAGAAACTATTAGAGGGATTCAATTTAGTAGCCGGTAGCTATGTCATTGCAGTAGCCTTGCTAGAAAAGATGTATGGTCAGCCGTACAGAGTAAAAGCCACTCACATTACAAATCTGTGTGATTTACCTGCTCCAGCTTATGAGGTACATGCGCTTAAATATTTCTACGCATCCTTCGAAAGTACCATCCGCTCCTTTGAAGCTCTCCAAGTTAGTATTTAGGAGGTATGTACAGTTATCCTTATGAATAAACTACCTTCACCGCTTCGTGAGACCGCCCGGTATATACTAGGGGGGTGACACTGAACTTCGTCTGATGTCATTGAGGTTTTGCACACTTATAGAGGATGGTGTAAGGAAGAAAATATTGTTTTATTTTTCTCTCTAGGTCAATTAGTTCCTGAATTAGGGTGGAAATTATTTCGAAAATACAATAAAAATTGACGTCGATAAGCTTGAAACCCAAGCACTGTATAATCTTTTCAGTGATCAGACAACTCAGGACAGGTGGTTTTACAACTCTCTCGGCTTATTTTTGTATTTTCTATCTAATTGCGGAATTAGGTGACTCGGAAATTAAGTAATTATTTTTTACTCCGTGGTCAGCTACCTATGCCAAGGGGCTGTGTCGCAATAAATCTGAAATGCAAAAAAACGGCACCGGATATTATAGAGTATTTCACGCGCTTTCCAACGGTGTAAGTATCATTTTTATTTGATCAGTAGTTACCGAGTTATTGTCTATCAAAGGTCGAAAACTTACATTTCGAGAAAAAGACTTGTAAAGTTCAGTGATGTCTTCACTCCAGGCTAAAGCTCGGTTCACACATACCCATCCTGAGCTCCCGTCCTTCCCCGACCACCAAAAACTGTTGGACGGCATCAAACGGATGACCTTGTGTCCCGAGTGGGTCCGAGTGGCCACGTGTGGCCCTGATACCCGACCTCAACACGTCACCGCCATCTCCCTACTTGTTCCCGAGACGTGTGAGGCCATCGTTGGAGCCTTTTCTGACGAGGTGTTCCACTTCCCCACGACACCAGAGGAGTGGAAGGCCATTGCACACAGGTTCTCAAGTCGGTGGGACTTCCAACACGCACTAGGGGCGATCGATGGGAAACATATTCGGATCAGGAACCCATCATACGGTGGATCAAAGTATTACAACTATAAAAAGTTCTACTCTGTTGGCCTACTTGCAGTCGTGGATGCGGACTACAAGTTCATCCATGTGGACATCGGCAGCCCTGGATGCGAGTCAGACACCGGGTGCTTCCTTAAATCCCCACTAAATGAACTCATCAACTCCAACCATGCAAACTTCCCACATCCTGAGCCCCTGTCCAACGCCCGTCACCAAGATGTACCCTACTACTTTATCGGTGACAACGCCTTCAGCCTTCGTCCGTGGATGATGATTCCGTATCCACAACGGGGTCTGGGCCACGACGAAAGGATCTTCAACTACCGGCTATCAAGGGCACGAAGAGTGGTGGAGAATGCCTTTGGAATCCTAGCGAACAGGTAAGCAAGAAATATAGTATTTTATGGTATTGAAACATTATTTATTTATTTCGAGTGAGAGATACGAATATGTTCCTACACTTACCCACCTAATTGAACATCTGACAGACATTAATAAATAACACAGACTTATTATGTAATAGATCATACCCGGTGCCAATTGTAATAGTAATCCTGTCCAGATCGCCAATTGTAATAGATCATAAGACTAATAGGTTACTGTAACACTTGCCCATTATCTAGGAAATAAACGTATAATTGATAGTGTCGTTACTTTAGATCCAAAATAGCCAAATATCCCTTGTGAAATTATGGCAACAAAAGTCCCAGAACATGCTATACATTTATATCTATACTGTCTCGATGCAGTAATATATTTGAAAAGAAAATTGCAGTTCCCAGCTTGCGGGATAATAGAATACACAGATTTATTGTAATGATAGGTATATATTGATAATAATTATATTCTTAAAGTTAGCAAGAATTAAAGAAACAAACATTCCTACTAAAATGGTTTTATTGAATAGCGACACTGAAATTGTATTAATCAAAGAGACAATTTCATTCACACACTCAGCCACTCAATCTAACCCACTTATCTAATCCACTTACCTAAATACAATTACCCAGTATTATAACTACCCCTAAGATTACCCCAAATCATTATACTGATTACTGCTTGTCACACGAAATCTCACATCAACCAACCCTTTAGTCTACTGCGTTACTGAAATCGTCTAGCCCAGCAAATGACCGCATGATCGAATAAGGTACGAGATTTTCCCACACTCACCACTCTCACCTCCTCACCTCGGTTACGTGACTCGCTAGACTAATGAGAGTTGCCTAATTAAAGGGTCTCAAAACGGGCAGTACGACAAGTCCTAGGGAGTCAAGCCGACCATCCTCTAACAGTAACCATCACCCTCTGTGGGGTTAAGATGCTACGGCGTCACTCACACACCCGCACACATCCACACACACGTGACTTGCTTGACTAATGAGAGTTGTCTAATTAAAGAGTCTCAAAAAGGGCAGTACGACAAGCCTTTCAAGCCGACTATCCTCTAGCGGTAACCTCACCCTCTGTGGGGTTAAGCGTTACGGCGTCACTCACCACACCCGCACACATCCACACACACCCCTGGCCACGTGCATAGCTAAATCAGTGGGATATCGCCGCAGGAGAACTATGTCGCCCTGGGCATCCGTAGCCTTTAGCAAGCCCTTTGTGAGGTCATGCTTACACATGCCATTCTCGGCCATAGCATAAGCTAATTCGGTCGGCGTCACAACCTTGGCCATGTGTATGGTCTGGCACAGTCCTGGTGACTGGCCGACACACACACGCACACCACCACACACACGCACACCACCACACCTCATTCTGGATATTTCAATCAATGTTGACACTTGTCTAACTGAATTGGACTCACCTGATTATGGTTGAATTAGGGCACGAGGTGCCCTCGCAGCCCTGCCGACCTATTCATCGCGGGCACAACAAAAATGGACTATCTCGTTAGGGTCGGGCAGGAGGAGAATAAGGCCTGTCCTGGGCATTCCTGCCCCCTTTATAACCTCGGTTTTCCCCTCCCCCATCACATTTTGAATTTGATGCCAATGAAAAGACTGGACACTCCCTATGACCACGCCTACAACATGAACGCACACACACATGTACGCGTAACGGCGGCCTACCCACGCTCACAAGCAAGAATGCACACACGCACACATGTACGCGAGGCGCCTAGCGGTACACAGGCCTATGCCTGTGCCTCCACCCCTCACCTCTCCCTTTCTCTACAGCTGTTCCCGCCTCCCCAATTTTTCCCGCGCTCGAGAAATATACCTAACCCTATAGTATATAATCACAGTCACGGTCGGACCCGTGACATTCCCCCCTACTAACATTGATTTTGCTCTGCTAAAATCACTCAGGTGTCATTCATAGTGTCTTCCATACTGTAGTGTGAGTCTAACCTGTCGCTGGTGCATTAAATGATCGCCCTTGAGTAGAAAAAACACTTTGCATTTACGTTAAAATTTCTACTGAAAGGGGAAAACTCCTGAGGTCTCATTCACAGCCAGCGACATAAACCTGGTGGTTAACCCACTTATTTTTACAGTGAAAACTAGTGGCTTTGCCCACTCATTTACAATGAACACACAATTAAGCTCAGCTAATGTCATGTAAAAAGAGATGTTGTAAGACACGGTTTAAATGAGGTATGTGAAGAAACAGTGTAACAAAAAAATCGGCTTAACTCTATGGACCGCTGGGTATAAACATTTGTTTTAACTTGATGAGGGATCCTTGGGCGTAGTTTCTTGAGGGCCAGGATTCCTGCCGTGGGTTCTCCAATCTCCCGACGAACGCCTGGCTGACTCAGCACCTGCATAAAATTTGGAAGCGGCAGAATAAAAGCGAACAAACAACATTTCATCCCCTCCCCTCCCGTATTATATATCACGCTACTTATTGTTGACTCCCTCTATCATCAGTCTCCCCACTATTTAACCCGACTTACGCCCCAGACCTCATTCAACGATGGCCTTCCCGAGTTTTCACCTGATGCTGGCTAGCAATATGCACTGTTTCTATTCACCACAGCACCCAGACTCTCCGCGAGCCTAAGCCGCGCAGGCCTACCCTCTCATCACTACCCCGACACTTTTCCCAAGTTTAAGCAGGATCGAGCCTCCTCTGACGCTCTCTCTCTGTCTCCTCTTACTTTTCCTATGGTCTTCCCTTTCTATCCCAACCCTTGCTTCTACGCAATCCCTCACTTATTTAGTATTCGTCCTATCCAATGCTCGTTCCTCCCTCTCCCTCTTGTCCTTGACAAGGAACAACAGATTTTTAAGAGAGGAATAGTCAATCAAAGCAAACAAACAAATCTCGCCCGACACACAACTGACCCATATAACTGAAACTGTCTAGATTTATGATACCGGAATAAGAGAAAAAACAACGACTCGGCCGGATTACAAACACTTCCCTCTATCCTTAAACGATCGATCACAGCAATTGCGTATGACGAACGAAATTAAAGGAAACTATTCACGTGGCATAAAATCACAGCGACAATCACAAAAAAAAAAAAATCAACAGAGATCAATTATAGACAAGCAAACAAAAATTATCGGACACAATTACTTCTCAAAGCGAATCGTAGAACTAAATATTATGAAACAATGTGGGGCGCGCGAGCGATGGGAAAAGTAATTCACTTGTTTACACAAGGAGGTTCACCGACGCTCCCAGGATGTGACTTGACCACAGGGGAAAGAAAAAAAAAAAAAAAATCTCCCGCGTGGGGCTACTTTTGTATGAACACAATTATACAACAAATCCTTCATTATCTCGTACATCTAAATCAGAAACTGGTCCTGTATCACGGTCGCCACTTGTAATAGATCATGCCCGGTGCCAATTGTAATAGTAATCCTGTCCAGATCGCCAATTGTAATAGATCATAAGACTAATAGGTTACTGTAACACTTGCCCATTATCTAGGAAATAAACCTATAATTGATAGTGTCGTTACTTTAGATCAAAAATAGACAAATATCCCTTGTGAAATTATGGCAACAAAAGTCCCAGAACATGCTATACATTTATATCTATACTGTCTCGATGCAGTAATATATTTGAAAAGAAAATTGCAGTTCCCAGCTTGAGGGATAATAGAGTACACAGATTTATTGTAATGATAGGTATATATTGATAATAATTATATTCTTAAAGTTAGCAAGAATTAAAGAAACAAACATTCCTACTAAAATGGTTTTATTGAATAGCGACACTGAAATTGTATTAATCAAAGAGACAATTTCATTCACACACTCAGCCACTCAATCTAACCCACTTATCTAATCCACTTACCTAAATACAATTACCCAGTATTATAACTACCCCTAAGATTACCCCAAATCATTATACTGATTACTGCTTGTCACACGAAATCTCACATCAACCAACCCTTTAGTCTACTATGTTACTGAAATCGTCTAGCCCAGCAAATGACCGCATGATCGAATAAGGTACGAAATTTTCCCACACTCACCACTCTCACCTCCTCACCTCGGTTACGTGACTCGCTAGACTAATGAGAGTTGCCTAATTAAAGGGTCTCAAAACGGGCAGTACGACAAGTCCTAGGGAGTCAAGCCGACCATCCTCTAACAGTAACCATCACCCTCTGTGGGGTTAAGATGCTACGGCGTCACTCACACACCCGCACACATCCACACACACGTGACTCGCTAGACTAATGAGAGTTGTCTAATTAAAGAGTCTCAAAAAGGGCAGTACGACAAGCCTTTCAAGCCGACTATCCTCTAGCGGTAACCTCACCCTCTGTGGGGTTAAGCGTTACGGCGTCACTCACCACACCCGCACACATCCACACACACCCCTGGCCACGTGCATAGCTAAATCAGTGGGATATCGCCGCAGGAGAACTATGTCGCCCTGGGCATCCCTAGCCTTTAGCAAGCCCTCTGTGAGGTCATGCTTACACATGCCATTCTCGGCCATAGCATAAGCTAATTCGGTCGGCGTCACAACCTTGGCCATGTGTACGGTCTGGCACAGTCCTGGTGACTGGCCGACACACACACGCACACCACCACACACACGCACACCACCACACCTCATTCTGGATATTTCAATCAACGTTGACACTTGTCTAACTGAATTGGACTCACCTGATTATGGTTGAATTAGGGCACGAGGTGCCCTCGCAGCCCTGCCGACCAATTCATCGCGGGCACAACAAAAATGGACTATCTCGTTAGGGTCGGGCAGGAGGAGAATAAGGCCTGTCCTGGGCATTCCTGCCCCCTTTATAACCTCGGTTTTCCCCTCCCCCATCACATTTTGAATTTGGTGCCAATGAAAAGACTGGACACTCCCTATGACCACGCCTACAACATGAACGCACACACACATGTACACGTAACGGCGGCCTACCCACGCTCACAAGCAAGAACGCACACACGCACACATGTACGCGAGGCACCTAGCGGTACACAGGCCTATGCCTGTGCCTCCAGCCCTCACCTCTCCCTTTCTCTACAGCTGTTCCCGCCTCCCCAATTTTTCCCGTGCTCGAGAAATATACCTAACCCTATAGCATATAATCACAGTCACGGTCGGACCCGTGACATATTGGCACCACTGTACATGATATAAACACTTTAAATATCCAGTAATATGTCTTGGGGATATTACTAAAGCACGATGGTGTACTTCAGTCATGATATTCTAGTCTACAAACTTCATAGTTTATTCATTATATGAATAATAAAACAAAAATTATCCAAACCTCTATCACTCAAAAATGGTGGTAAATATCCACAGATATTCCCTGGCTGACATTTTTTTCCCAATGCTAGAATTATTAGTTTGACTATACTCTAAAACATCTCCAACCCATAGGTTCCGAGTTCTCCACACATCAATCACCCTCGCCCCAGCAAGGATCGAGTATCTGGTGATGGCTTGCTGCACCCTCCACAACTTCCTCAGGATACGTCGCCCATCGGCCCATGAGGCAGACAAGGAGGACCCCAAAACCCATTTGGTTTCCCGAGACCCCTGGCGAGATGACGACGTACTGCCTAGTATTCCCACCCCTACAGCTCGCAACACAGGCAACCAGGCTGGCAAGAGAGTACGGGAGTATCTGACGAAGTACGTAAACTCACCAGCGGGGAGTGTGTCGTGGCAGGAGAACATGATATAGGTGAGAAACAACATATTTGTGTTTTTATTAATTTGTTTTTTTCAGGTATGTTATGTCATTTATATTCAGTAGTATTTATTCACATTATATTTCCATATGTAGTATCATTATCTTTCATTCTAAGTTCAGTGTACTCATGTGTATTTTCATTTCTCTTTTTCTCTATTGCGCATTCTTATTATTGTTTATTTTTTTTTTAATGTAGGACTATTTTTTCTTCAATTTATTTTTGTTATGCATTGATAAGATTATTCTTTATTTATACTCTCATTGCATGTCATTGTAAGTTCAGTTAATTCATGTTTTCTTTTATTTCTTTGGTTTTGCAAACCTTATTGTAAATCGTATATCTTAGTTATGTATTAATTATTCATATTTATATTGATGTAGACTAATTCCATTTTTTTCCAGTTTATTCTTTGTTGGCAGTTGTTCTATAATTCCATTTCTTATTATTAGTATTATATGCCTCTTCATTGATTTATTACTTTTCATGTACTGGTGCACGTTTCTTATTATATGTTCTTATAATTGTGCACAGATATCTTCATATGATTTAATAACATAAATAAGTACATCAAAAATAATCATTTTGCACATTAAACATATTTATTTATCATTGGATACAAGCCAGAGAAAGATAGAAAAATTACTTAACAAAAACATGCCACCACCCTTAAATAAAAGGGAGGTAGTTCGACGATGTTGTGCAGTTAGAAGGATCTGTGGTAAATATATTTTATTTGGTGTAAGGTGGTGTATGCAGGGTCTGCTGGCTGGTCCCTGGTGATGTGGCGTTGGTCAGGCCATCGAAGAGGCTTGATGAGACACTGATGTTGTGGAGTGTCGTGTCCTTGGGAGTGGAGCAGTTGCGTTGTGGTGTTGAGGAGGGCAGTAGGTTGGGTGTGGCAGGTGCAGGGTACTGATTATACAACACAGGTGGTTGGTTCAGATATTGAACCGTCTGCACCTGCTGCAGGGGCTGCTGAACATGCTGCATGGTCTGCTGAACATGCTGCACCTGAATGGGCTGTTGCACCTGCTGGAGGACCTGGGGAGAAGCAGCCGAGAATGACCTCATGATGTTAATCATGGTATCATGTTGGGCAGTCTTACCCCGGTATTTCTCCAGCAGGAGCAACATCTCCATTCTGGTGTGGCCCCACACGCTGGGGTCCAGCTTGCTGGACTCAGTCGTAATTGAGCCGAAGAATTGCTTCCAGGACTCCTCCCTCCTGGTGCATGGCTGAAGGGTCGCGAACTTGTCCACCATCCTGCGGACACCACTGGCCTGTTCCTGTAGCTGTTTGGGGAAAACCAGGAGTGTTATAATAGTGTTTTATTATTTTTATTGCATCGAATAATAATACTAATATTAATTAAATATTTATAGATACTGCAGCCGCCACCTGAAAATGTCAAGAGGAACATATTATACATACACTTTATACTTAATTAGTCTACCCTACTTACACATAACAGTATACTGTAGAAGTAAATTTATTTACCTGTGTCAGGACAACGAAGCCGGGTCGACCACAATAAAATACCAAAGTTTTATCAATAAACACAAACTCCATATTCTGAATATGCTTTAAATATAATAAAATCTGTAAACAACTCTAGTGTGTATATTTCCACCATGTCTGTCAATAACTATTACGAAGGTATGAATTAAATACATTATAAATACTGTTTTTAAGGAAAGGTAAAACATTATTTCATAGGTAACAATATATATTGCAAAAGGCTGACGGGTTCTAGAACAGTACAGAAAATGCCACACACATAGATGGATTAACCATAACCAGAGATGAATCGCATTATATTTAAAGGTATATACCGAAATATGTAGATATTAAAATGTAAAACTTGCAAACTAAACAAACAAAAACTGGGACAAGGACAATATAAAGTCAAATTAAATTATCAAAATCGCTATACTTACTAAAATATTATTATGTACAAACCCTATATATATTTACTAAAATATAATTATGTATAAACCCTATATAAACCAAGGAAATTATAATACTTGAACATACCTTTTTACAACCAATGCTCCGGGGTTTGTGCCGGACGATGTGGGTGGCCAGGAAGGAGAACACATCTAGAATCCACCTATCCCTCTCCGTCATGCTCTTGGTGGCCCCAGAACCGCTCTTGGGGGCAGTCAGCTTCCCGTAGCGTGTCCTCATTGTGTCCAGGAAGTGCCAGACCTGATATCCTGTGGAAGAGATGTTTCTGAGTTCACACAGGCATAAAATCATTTAATATAAGCATTTTCTATTGCACTAGACATATCGAAAGCCTTCGATAGAGTCTGGCATAAATCTTTAATTTCTAAACTACCCTCCTTCGGTTTCTATCCCTCCATCTGTGCCTTTGTCTCTAATTTCCTTTCCGGCCGTTCCATAGCCGCGGTTGTGGACGGCCATTGTTCACTTCCTCACCCTATAAACTCCGGTGTTCCTCAGGGCTCTGTCCTATCTCCTATTCTCTTTCTAATTTTTATAAATGGTCTCCTTAACAGTACCTTAATTCCCATCCATTCTTACGCAGACGACTCAACCTTACACTACTCCATTAGTTTTTCAGAACGCCCCAGCCAGCAATCCCTCAACGACAAACGTAATGAAGCCATAGAACTCTTAAATTCTGATCTAAATACTATTTCCAATTGTGGCAGAGAAAACCTTGTTAACTTTAATGCTTCCAAAACCCAATTTCTCCATCTATCTACCCGTCAGGATCTCCCAGCGGACTATCCCTTATTCTTCAGCAATACAAAAATCAACCCTTCATCTTCTCTCAATATTCTTGGTGTCTCTTTTTCTTCTGCTCTCATTTGGAAGGACCATATTACCAGTCTTGCTAAGGCAGCCTCACAGAAGCTGGGTGTGCTCAACCGCCTTAGGGGGTTCTTTTCCCCTGCACAGCTTCTTGCTCTGTACAGGGGCATAGTGCGCCCTTGTATTGAGTATTGTTCACATGTGTGGGGAGGTTCCTCTCACACCGCTCTCCTAGACAAAGTTGAAAGGAAGGCCTTTCGTATCATTAACTCCCGTCCACTCACCAATTCTCTGCAATCTCTCTCTCTCCGCCGCAATGTTGCATCTCTCTCGCTATTCTATCGCTACTATAATAATCAGTGTTCCTCAGAGCTATCCCAGTGCATACCACCTCCTTTACGTAGGGCACGTGGTACCCGTCTTGCAACTCAATCCCACCCCTACTCTTTGCAACTCTCCAACCCAAGAGTGAAACGTTACTCTCAAACTTTCTTCTACTCAACAGCTGAGCTCTGGAACTCTCTCCCAGAATCAGTTTTTCCCTCTTCCTATGACTTAAATTGCTTCAAACTCCGTGTGTCCAGGCATTTTGGCTCGAACGTCCCTTGATTTTGGCCCTGTCATTCTTTCAACTATGGGGGAGGCACTCGCTATAGGCAGTTATGCCTTTTGCCTCCCTCAATCACATAGAAAAAAAAAAATAAAAAAATTGGCTAGCTGGCTCAGACAAAATAATATCATACAATATTCTAGAGTGAACAAGTGGCAATTTCAGACAATATAACAAATAAAACACTGAAATTGCACACACCAATGAAGTTTTGCACAATAATGTTATAAACTATGATGGGTGATTCGAGGGAGCGCACCTTCTCCTCACACAATCTAGTGAACGCATGGGTATATCATAGAATATTATAGAATGAACACATGGCAATTACAGGCAATTTAACAAATAAACACTGAACTTGAACACGCCACTGAATTATTACAGATTTATATATAGACTTCGCAATTGTTTAATCGAAGGCCTCTTTTTCTAGTTATTAAAAACGTATTCTATGGTGTATTATATGATATATAGAAGCAATATAATTGTTAAAATGAAACAAAATACATTTTCTTTGAAGAGGCCATACACAATAAACAATTACCTTAGACTACACAAAAAACAATTACCATAGACTAACCTGGAATGGGTGGGGTCATGGACGAACCCTTGTCCTCGTAGAGGCGGTTTTTCTTAGTGACGTCCTTGTAGTCCCTGCGGGTCTTCTGGTAGAGAATGGGATTCTCCTTATACCACTCCCCCAGATCAAGTTCTACATGCTCCTCCAGGAGCAGGGGCCTGATGGTGGCCTTCGTCGATCGGGAACGCTTCTTTTCACCACCAGCCACAGCAGCCACCTGGGTATCTTCCACGCCCCCGTCGGTGTCACCATCGGATGATGTTGTCTCATGCTGCTCTTCTTCTGAATCACTGGGGGCCGGATCTACAACCACTGCATCGTTGTCCAGGCTGATGACAGGTGTGGGTGACTGAGGGGCACCCTGCTGCTCTACAACAGCAGGGCGCTCCTGTGTCTCCTCTACTACCTCCATCACCTGGCTGTCTAGGGTGTCCTCGGGCTTCTTCGCTTTTGTCATGATGCCTCGCCGATTCTTGGAGTCAGACTTAGGCATAACGTAGGCTGGAGGTTGGAGTAGGCTGGAGGTTGGAGGTTGTGCGAGGTGGTGAATGTTGCAGTGACGGCGGCTTGGGAACTGAGATAGGACCACACGCGGCTGGCTCTTTTATGGACGCTTGGTGGGCGGGGACTAGCGGGGACGCGCGGGGTGATCACGTGAGGCGACGTTGCCACGTCGCAGTCTGAACTTTCAAATATTTTGGTCGGGGCATATACTACGTCTGGTAGCGTCTAGGCGGCGCATAGACGCTTATACACGGCGCCTATGCGCTGACCAGTCACGTGGGTGACCCGCCCTTGAACCGATTTTGGCGGTTGGTCCGTCCTGATCCGTTTAATTTAGGTATGTCAAAAAAGTTCGGCTCCCTCGCCGCCGCGGCCCGTGTTGTGGCGTCACTGTACGTTCATGAACAGACCATACCCGTTTATGTCGGAGTCCTTGCACGATTGCATACATTTTCAGTGGTCGGGGAAGGACGGGAGCTCAGGACGGGTATGTGTGAACCGAGCTTAAGTACATATAACGTAGTATAAATGTTCTCTATATCGGTTTTAGGCATTTATGCATAAGTTTATACAGTATATTCATATTTGTAGTATTTAAATTTAATTCTGTTATGCTACTACTACTACAGGGGATAATTCGACAGTCATTTAGAAGTTCGTATATTTCATTTAACAGACTTCCTAACTACTCTAATAATAGGTTTTTGGCTCGGGCCGAGATGAGTTCAAGATGCAGATTGAATATTACGTCGATTAATGCTAGGTTGCACTTTGGACCCCTAAAGTTCCTGTTACTCCCAAACTGAATCCCCGCTATTCAGGTATTGACTCAAGTCGGCCTCGATCCTACGACCCGTTATTAGTGATTAATCCTAAATAATTAAATCAAACACTGCTGTGTCTTTTATTGAGACCAGGGCCTAATGAACCATTTGCTCTTTGCCTAACTAAAACAAAAGTTATATTCTTTCCTCTACTCATTAGGTTTTCCCATGTTTATTGAGCCTTCTGTATCGTTTCTCAATACCAAGGCTATAACACATATAATCTATCTCCTCAATACATAGAATCTATTTACTCCTTTGACACAACCGTCGTTACTACACAAGTACTTCCACAATGACATAAAATCGTACATATTACCGAATGAGATTACAATGTCTCGCTCACATATAATATGGGTCCTGCCACCCAGTTACTTCACAATCTAGGTTTACAATCTTTACCTCAATAACACTATTGGGTTCCGTCACCCAGTTACTTCACAATATAGGTTTACAATATTTATCTCAATGACACTATTGGGTTCCGTCACCCAGTTACTTCACCATATGGGTTTACAATCTTTATCTCAATGACCCCTTCCGAATTTACCCTCAAGTAACCTTATTACAAACACGCTATGTTACCTTTCACCTTAATCAATAATCGTTCTAACTACAGATGAACCGTGCCTCAAACGCATACACGGAATACCTCTTTTAGACTTAATAATAACGTAATTCACATTGGACTAGTGTCCTTCTTCACAGTTTCCTTTTTCACAACTTAATGAATGATTCATATGGACTAGTGTCCTTCCCTAGCTATAGCTAATCTATTAGGCAACTAAACAACTGTTTCCCTCTTTAACTTACTGGTTGCCTCATTTATTAACAACAGTATTCTTTTCCTCCCCTCTTTACTTTTACTCTTTTAATCTTTAATCTCACCTATCAGATCCTATATAATAACTCTTTCGGCATGGCGCCGTTGCTAACAAAAATAACTAATTAATAACACATCATCATCTTTATGTATTCAGGTGAGTCTAAATTCTTTTTCCTTTAGTCTTGTCCTAGAAGGACACATACATTTTTATAGAAACCACCAGGTTAGTCAACCACATCTCTCTCTCTTTCTTTATCGTATGCGGGCCCAATATGGGCCCTTAAACAAATATATTCTGGTATGCTGGATCAGGTGTGTGTGTCTGGAACTGTGCTTTACCACCTCAGAGCTGGCCAGTAGCTCTTCCGGAAGTCCTCACTTCCGTCCACCTTCTGTCGTCCCTCTTGAAGCGCTTGACTGTATGTGTGCAGACTAGCGACGTGACGACAGGCGGCAGGATACTGATGGTGCATCCTCCGAGTGGGCGAAAGTGAGGAGAGGTCAGGGGTAGTCTGTGTTGTGACTTTAGGTGAGGGCAGGGTAACTGGAAAGGTGGGTTCCTTGTTCTCCTTTATGCCCGGGCGAGAGAGAGCAAGTAGGTTGCAGTGTGGTAACCCGGTGAGCTCCGAGGGGTGAATGACCCCAGCAACCCGCGCGCGGCAGCCTTAATAATCAACCTTCCCGCTCTCCCGCGCTATGATTAGCTGACTGGCACGTGCCGTGACACGCTCGCTCTGAATTCTTGCTTTCTTCACCTCCTCTTTCTTCTCTTCAAAATAAGTCCCAGGAAGCTGATTATAAACCTCTTTTGGCGGCTTACGGGAGTACAGGGCTGGCACCAAGGTATTTGTTAGCGGATAATCAGAAGGAACTCCTCGGGAAGAGAAAGAGAGTGACTTTTGAGGTGGAGTAAGAAGTCCAGCAGGCCCGGATGGTGGGAAATCCTGTTCCTGTTCATCTGTATCCATGCTCGGGTGACGGGATATCCCGCACTACGCTGATGCTACAATTCGCGCCAATTTTGTTAAGTCAAAGGCAGTAAATAAAGAGTATATGGTATCTAGAAACACTCCCAATCGTTCCAAGGAAAAAATAAGTCATCTTATGGCTATGGTGATGGAGAGAAGTAAATCTCCTGAAGTGCCTGTGTTCGTTTGCACGGCTGACAAGTACAGCCGCCTCTGACTACACCACTGTTTGCTGTTTCCATCCCACACCCACGTCGACCTTCGCGTGTCGATAATTTGAACGAAAGTGCAATTAGGAGAAAACTATTCCGCATGCATGTATCGATGTATGAATATCATCTATGTTTTCAAACAGAAAGAGACAATAAATTTATATATATTTTCATTCATATTTGTTTTTCGTTACCTATTATTTGACTGTACACTTGCATTAGAACCCGATATTGGAGTAGAAATACAGGGAGGAAGGAATATACGGAGAAACAAAAGTCAAAACCGGAGAGATAAGAAGTACAGACACACACACACCCAAGCATGCCCATTAACTTTCCCATAAGTACAACTCCGATTATCCAGCTTATACTGATGTGTGATCTTGCCATCCAGGTGACCTCCCACCTGCATCCCCTATACCCTCTAAATATATACATTATTTCGTTAACTTCCGTAATATTTATAAGTATATATTTTTCTGTCTCCAGTCATATAGGCCTAACTAGTTTTTGGTATTATTTAGTATTTGACAGAAACGGTGGAAAGTTTGATTGGTTGGATTGGTTGATTGTAAAAGGGATCTGCCTTGTGTGGGCCGGTAGTCCCTCTGCAGAATTCTGTGTTCTTGTATTTGTATGAAATATCTATATAATTATAGTGTAAATTATAACTTTCAATAACTATAACTATATATATATATATATATATATATATATATATATATTCAGTGCAAATTGTAACAGCAGATCCCATTCATACTCAACCCACATCATTCATATGCATGGACGTTGAAAAAGGAGTGAGGTAAACATACAGGTAAAATTACAGGTAAACATACAGGTAGGAACGAATATAAGAAGAAAGGGAAGACTAAACAGAACACACACAGATGCATGACCGTTACCTTCTTGTGTCCATGTTTCCATAGATAGAATCCAGCTTATAAGAACATAAGAAAATGGGAGTCTGCAGAAAGCCGATTGGCCCACACAAAACAGATCCCTCTCACACCCAACCCCAATTATAAGGTCTAATTATACCATAGACTCCTTTAAAGAAGGACTGGAACGTCACGACCTCGGGGTTTGTAACTTGAGTCTGAAGGATTAACTTGAGTCCTGGGCTAAAATTACTTCTAGAAGGGCTAGAGACACGATCTCGGGGTCCAAATAGGGTTTTTTGAGGACGGCGAGTTCACTAGCGACATTTTCAACACCACCTGGGGTCATCTTCCGGGTCAAAAGGTCATATTTCATGGTCAAATTAGTGAATTTTGGTAATGTTTGCCCGTTTTTTGTGTCTAACTCATAAACGGTGAGAGATGGCTGATTGTAATAAGAGGTAAGTTTGTAGAGCTGTCAAAATTTGATATTTATTATCCATAGACTCCTTTAAAGAAGGACTGAAACCTCCCATGCTCGGGGTTTGTAACTTGAGTATGAAGGATTAACTTGAGGCCTGGGCTAAAATGACTTCTAGAAGGGCTAGAGACACGATGTCGGGGTCCAAATAGTTTTTTTTGAGGACGGTGAGTTCACTAGCGACATTTTTAACACCACCTGGGGTTATCTTCAAGGTCAAAAGGTCATATTTCAAGGTCAAATTAGTGAATTTTGGTAATTTTTGCCCGTTTTTTGTGTCTAACTCATAAACGGTGTTCAATTACAAGACTGTCGCTGCCTTAAAGACCTTCAAGGATTCACTGGGCATCGGCGAAAGCACCATCATTCTCACTCAGACAATGAGTGAGTGGTTCAAGATGATGAATGTGAAAGCCCGTTTCTCAGCTATCCATCTGCGCGACGAATCCAGACAGCCTTGGACAGCAGACTGTACAAGTTTCACTAGGCTGGAGGAGGCCTGCCAAATTATATCTACCTACGCATGGCAAGGAGGTAGTGGTCGTAAGTTGAAGCTAACTCAGCAAACTGCTAAAGCCTTCACTGTGTCCACACGTAATAATGTGGATGCTGCCAAATTGCTTTTGGCAGAGAAAGACTTTGACTACGTTCTTCCTGCTATATTCGCGGATGAAGCCTTGGTAAAGTTTTTCGGCCAAGCCAGGCGAAGAAGCGGTGGAAACTTCTACATTGACGTAGTTGACATTATGGCTGCAGCTAAAATTGCAAATTTGCAGACACTCATTAATCATGACATTATGCCAGAATCTAGTTCTCGTGTGCTTGATTGCGACAAGAATTATACTACTTCCATAAATCCAGATGAGTGAAGTGAACTCATTGACGAGATCACTCCTCAAGATACTCAGGAACTCTTGAGGTCTGATGATACCCTTAAGCATAAAGTTGTTTATTTGGCCAGACACCTTGTTCATAAATATGGTGATAGCACTAGTATGGAGATCATTGATGATGATGGTAACGAGGTGTCATCTGAGTTCCTAGATAATTTGAATAGAGGTGGACTGAGTGTGCCGACTATGTCAACCGTCTTTTTTGTACATAATGCCTATAATTTGCATGACAAGACTAAAATGCGTTGCCGCTTTCATTTTGCTGAGCTGTTATCCTTTGTAGATGCACCTGTATCTAGTAGTAATGCTGCATGTACTACTTTAGCTAACATTCTATTGAAAGCTCATGTCCTCAATGTAAGTGACAAAGAAAAAGGTTGTGGGATGCCTCAGGAGGCAAGAAAAGCTCTCCAACTAGCGATAGCTCTCCAACTAGTGATAGACATAGACATAGTTGTAATAGACATAGTGTTGTGATATGCATATAATGTTTATGTAATACGATATATGATAATAAATATCAAATTTGGACAGCTCTACAAATTTGCCTCTTATTACAATCAGCCATCTCTCACCGTTTATGAGTTAGACAAAAAACGGGCCAAAAATACCAAAATTCACTAATTTGACCTTGAAATATGACCTTTTGACCTTGAAGATGACCCCCGGTGGTGTTGAAAATGTCGCTAGTGAACTCGCCGTCCTCAAAAAACCCTATTTGGACCCCTAGATCGTGTCTCTAGCCCTTCTAGAAGTCATTTTAGCCCAGGCCTCAAGTTAATCCTTCATACTCAAGTTACAAACCCCGAGCATGGGAGGTTTCAGTCCTTCTTTAAAGGAGTCTATGGATAATAAATATTAAATTTGGACAGCTCTACAAACTTGCCTCTTATTACAATCAGCCATCTCTCACCGTTTATGGGTTAGACACAAAAAACGGGCAAAAATTACCAAAATTCACTCATTTGACCTTGAAATATGACCTTTTGACCTTAAAGATGTTCCCAGGTGGTGTTGAAAATGTCGCTAGTGAAGTCGCCGTCCTAAAAACCCCTATTTGGACCCCGATATCGTGTCTCTAGCCCTTCTAGAAGTAATTTTAGCCCAGGACTCAAATTAATCCTTCAGACTCAAGTTACAAACCCCGAGCATGGGAGGTTTCAGTCCTTCTTTAAAGGAGTCTATGAATTATACGGACTTGTGACATGGATTTCCACGTGGCCTCCCACCTGCTTTCCCTACACCATCTAAATATATAAAATATGCTTTGTTTTCATACTACTTATAACTATAACTATATATACTGTATATAATATATATGTTGTCAGGAGTTCTTTAAAAAGCTGTATTAAATCAGGTATTAGACTAAATACTGATAACGAAAGTGTTTGGGTAGAGGTTAGCGAAGGTAGTGAGACCATAATTATTGGAGTTATTTATAGACCACCAAATATGAGTAGAAACGAAGGTACAGCTTTATGGCAGGAAGTGATAATAGCATCAAGGTTTAGCAATGTGTGTATTATGGGGGATTTTAATTTTCCGAATATTGATTGGCAGCATCAATACGGCGACTCAGATTCAAAAGAGTTTATTGAGGCGGTGCAAGATAGTTTTGTATTTCAATTCATAGACTCGCCTACTAGAGGTAATAATATCCTCGATTTAGTTCTCAGTAATACTGAACAAATGATAAAAAATGTAGAGATAGGAGACCAACTAGGAAATAGTGATCATAAATAAATTTATTTTAACATACAATGGACAGGAAAGGCTAAAGAGAATACGACACTTATCCAAGATTTCAGAAAAGCCAATTATGGTGGATAAAGAAGAGCCTTAAGAGTCGATCCTATGGTTAAACTATTAAGTGGACCCAGGTGCGCTAATGAACATACTCTCTCTCAGATACCTGTCTTAACTCAGGATAATTTGACAGCTACATATAATAATTTTATTTCTTCACTCCATAATGCGCAAAATAAATATATCCCCAAAAGAAAATTTAGATCAACACAGAACCAACCCACATGGATGAATAATAAACTATTAGACCTTCTAGGAAAAAAGAGAGGAATATATCGAAAAATTAAGAAAGGCGAAATTCACCTACTTGCTTACTATCAGAATCTATCAAGAGAGGTTAAAAAAGGTATAAGGACAGACAAAAGAAATTATGAAATCAGGATAGCCAATGACTCAAAAAATAACCCTAAGGCTTTTTACCAGCTATATAAATCTAAAGTTAGAGATAAAATAGGCCCCCTTAAAACTTCGATAGGAGAATTGACAGAGAATGATTTAGAAATGTGCAGTACATTAAATAGTCAGTTTCTATCCGTTTTCACTAATGAAAATTTGGCACAGATTCCAGAAGTCCGTAAGGTATATAGCGATAGTATAGAAAATATGTTAAGTACGGTTACTATAAGTAGAAATGATGTGCTTAAGGAAATTGACAGACTGAAACCTCAGAAATCGCCTGGTGCCGATGAGGTATATGCTAGAGTATTAAAAGAATGCAGAGATGAGTTAAGTTACCCATTAACATTTATCTTTTTAACAATTCATTAGAAACAGGTATAGTTCCAGAAGCTTGGAAGCTTGCAAATGTAGTTCCGATCTTCAAAAAAGGTGATAAATCAATAGCATCCAATTACCGTCCCATTAGTCTCACTTCAATCATAGGAAAGCTACTAGAGTCAATTATTGCTAGGAAATTGAGAAACCACTTAGAAACATTTAACTTAATCAATTCTTCTCAGCATGGATTCACTCAGGGACGTTCTTGCCTTACTAATTTGCTTAGTTTTTTCTCAGAGGTATATGAAGCAGTAGATAATGACAAGTCATATGATATTATATATTTAGATTTCAGTAAAGCTTTCGACAGAGTCCCTCATGAGAGATTGATGAGAAAGGTTGAGGCACATGGAATAGGTGGGGCGTTGTTAGGATGGATTAGGTCATGGCTAATTGGTAGGAAGCAGAGGGTCAGCATAAATGGTACTAAATCAGAATGGGGATCAGTCGAGAGTGGTGTCCCCCAGGGATCTGTATTAGGTCCTCTGTTGTTGGTTATATACATAAATGACCTTGATTTAGGTATAACTAGTAGGATAAGTAAATTTGCAGACGATACCAAAATGGGGAGAAAAATTGATTCAGTTAGAGATATAGAGTGTCTGCAAAGGGATCTAGATACCTTACACGAATGGTCAGTAAAATGGCAGATGAAGTTTAACATTGACAAATGCAAGGTATTAAAGATAGGGAAGATGCATACACATTTTAAATATAAACTAGCTAATATGGAATTAGAAAACTCAGACTGTGAGAAAGATCTAGGTGTGTTTGTTAGCAATGATTTGAAGCCTAGAAAACAATGTATAAGCGTTCATAACAAGGCAAACAGGATTCTCGGGTTCATATCTAGGAGTGTGAGTAACAGAACTGCTGATGTTATCTTAAAACTTTACTTGTCATTAGTGAGACCCCATATGGATTATGCTGTTCAATTTTGGTGTCCTTATTACAGAATGGACATTGATTCATTGGAGAGAGTACAACGTAGAATGACAAAAATGATCCATACTATTAGAAATCTTCCGTATGAAGAAAGGTTGAAGAAATTAGGCTTACGTTCGTTAGAGAGACGCAGAGTTAGAGGTGACATGATAGAGGTATTCAAGTGGGTTAGTGGAATTAATAAAGGAGACATGAAAAATGTACTAAAGCTCAGTGATAGCGAAATAACTCGTACAAATGGTTTCAAATTAGATAAATTTCGTTTCAAAAAAGATATAGGCAAATATTGGTTTGGTAACAGAGTTGTAGATGGGTGGAATAGGCTACCAAGTGATATAGTTGTTATCAAGAACGATAGGGAGCTTTATGATAAAATTAGATAGGCATATGGACGAGATGGGTTGGGTGTGAGGGGGATCTACCAGGTGTGGGCCAATCGGCGCTCAGCAGACCCCCGTAATCTTGTGTTAATCTCTGGCCGTTTTGGTGGGGTCAGTACTCAAGGTATTAGTGATATGGGTCTATAATTGGGCCTTGTAATTAGGGTTGGGTGTGACAGGGATCTGCCTTGTATGGGCCGATCGGCTTTTAGCAGACTCCCATTTTCTTATGTTCTTATGTTCTTATATATATATATATATATATATATATATATATATATATATATATATATATATATATATATATACAGGTATATATATATATATAATATATAAATATATATATATATATATATATATATATATATATATATACATATATATATATACAGTATATATAAGAACATAAGAACATAAGATAATGGGAGCCTGCAGAAAGCCGATCGGCCCACACAAGGCAGGTCTCTGTCACACCCAACCCCAATTACAAGGCCAAATTATAGATCAAACTCACCAATACCCTGAGGACCGAACCAACAAAAACGGTCAGAGATCAACACAAGATCCCCCCTCATACCCAACCCATATCGTCCTTATGCCTATCTAATTTTATCTTAAAACTTCCTATCGTTCTCGATCCTACCATATTACTCGGCAGCCTATTCCACATGTCTACAACTCTGTTACCAAACCAATATTTGCCTATATATATATATATATATATATTTAATTATTTTTGTCTCCAGTCCTATACTACATTTATGGTACTATATTGTCGAATGTCAAACGTTCTATGGTATTACTGTTGCTAATAATATATATTTATAATTTCCTATAGACACAAGTCATTTGTAAACCTCTGTCTATTTATTATATATTATGTATTGATATATGAATATCATCAATTTTTCAGACATAAAGAGGAAATCAATTTAAAACAAAATTCATTCATATTTGAATGCGGTTGTCTTATTATTTCACTGTACACTTGCATTATAACCTGAAATTTGACGAGTAAGGTAGAAATACAGGGAGGAAGGAATATACGGAGAAGCGAAAGACAAAACAGGAGGGATGAGAAGTACAGACACTCACACACAAGCATGCCCATTAACTTCTCGTTTCCCATAAGTAGAATTCCGATTATCCAGCTTATACGGACGTGTGACCTTGCCATCCAGGTGACCTCCCACCTCCATCTCCTATACCCTCTAAATATATACAGTATTTCGTTAACTTCCGTAATATGTATAATTATATAATTATAATTAGTTTTCTGCCCACAGCTAACTCAAAGACAACTGCAGAGGTTGAAGTAACTAAACTAAAGGTTTATAAATACCCCTGATGGTAACAAAGGCTTTAAAGTATCCCTAATAGGCTCAAAATTGCGTCATATGTCGGAGAGGGTTAATATTCTAGGAAGCCTGTGGACGCCTCGCAGCTGACCTGACGCCCTACCCACCCTTCTGCTATGGTCTCCAACATGCACGATGGGACCAAGAGAATCTACACCTTGGTGCCGTGCTGTAAGCTGTGGGCAAAAACACACCTGATTGCTGAAACACTTCAGAATCAAGTAACTTAACCCGCTAAGCGCGAGCTGTATGTAGTGGACACCCTACCGTCAGGCGACGATATTAGGCTTCATTCCCACCTAAAATCGTCATTTTACGATAAATATTGTTATTACTTATTCATATGTGCCTATATTACGTTTTAGGGGACCGACCGGTTATTTAGGCTTAAAAAGGTTAAAAATCCTGAAAATACCATTAGGTGTTTACTCAATATCCCTTCATAAGCCAGTGAAATGTTGTTAGTGAAAACCCTTCGGATTTTTTTTTTTTTTTTACGTTTTAAAAACTGTTCCTGTATTTCTAAAAACGTTATATAGCGAACTTTGAAATTGACATGCTCAGTAGCTACTGGTCGTACGTGGAATCGTACATATATAAATGGAAAGAGTGTAAAATACTCTACAACCTCCCATACACTTTAGCTTCTACTCTGCCGTGTTGCAGCGTAAAATATTGTAAAAAAAAAAAAAAAATTTTTTTTAAAAGGTTCACCTACTGTAATTACCTTAGACTTTCACATGTGTTTCTCAAAACTGTTTTGTTGCACTTTGGGATATTATAATAAATGAATTATTGGACCTATAGGAATGGTGTATATACCATTGGAAAGGGAAACACAAACACTACATTATTTATAAAGCTAATTTACTCTAGCCAACTTTGTTTGTTTGCAGCATGTTGTCAAAGTCGTAAAATTCTACAAAATGATTTCACCTTAATTCATAATCACCTAAATCCAAAAATACACAAAATATATAAACAGTTATTATAGAAAATACAGACACAATTAGTGTGAGTTGTTTGATCACATACAGCAGATGCTATAGGGATTTATGTAGGAGTTATATGCATCTCAGTAGTGCTATTGTTTTCAACCTGGTCTATCAGAGTGAGAACAGAGCGATCTCTGCCATACCCATAGCTTATTCTGACTGTTCCTTTTACTTATATATTCTATAGATCTCAAGTGACGGCGCCTCTTCCGTGGATTGACCTCCCAATCTATCAAGATTGGAAGCGAAAGCGTCACATTTTTCCTTTGCCCCTCAACTTTCTCTTCATAATTGCTGAGGGGCACAGGGCTCTGGGTGGGGCTTTGGTTTCCCTGGCATTTCCGCACCCTCCTCAGCTCCCCGCCATGGAGTGGCTTCGGTCACCCAGGCTTTATTGTGGTAAGCAGGGAGGGTTCTGTGGGGGCGCTCGGTTGTGGCCTTGGCTTTGCTCTGGGCTTCGGGGCTGTTCGGCCAGGCAGCTTGGGGAACAACAACAACAACAACAACAACAACAACCTTTTTTTACCTAAATTGAAAGAAAAAAGAAAAAACAAATGAATATATATTTTGTTTACCTAGTTATGGTCACATACACCTGTGCCAAATTGCATTTACATTGAAAGTATAACCTGGAAGTTTGTAAATAACTGGTCAGTCCCCTTAAAATATGAAGATAGTAATATGTAACAGCAATAAAACAAGTGGGAATAGTGTTTAGAGTAAAATCGTGAATTATTGCCGAACGTTCATTCATGAAATGTGAGACAGACGCGACATACATCCTCTCTCTCCCAAGCCTAGAAGCAGACTGAGTCTCTCTCTCGCATTGTCTCTCACAACACACACTCGGTAGGCACCTGACAATGCCTTAGAACCGGATTGGAGATGTTGTCACGGTAAATAAACCGATAAACAAGGGAATAAGAGGAAAAATAGGTAATCATTGAAAGGAGGGGAAGGAGCGGATTTTGACACATGTGGAGGAGTAATAGAATGTATGGAGGGTAATTATTTCACTTAAACACCTATTTTCTTGTTTTATGTGCTACTGGGGTCTTTTAAAAGGCTTTTTTCACGCCTTACCTCTTAAGAGGATTGTCGCCTTTGCCCACCAAAACCTCTTAAGAGTGTTCTCGCCGTTCCCGGGTTAAACTAGATACCCAAAGCTAAAGCAAAATAGAAAGACAAACTAAGAGACTCTAAGAGAATACCAACACAAAGAAACACAAAGTATAAAAATAAAAATAACTACAAATAAAGAAAAAATAGAATCTAAGAAAATATATTTACGCAAGCAACGCAAAACTAATTAACACAGGTGGTTACCTGATAAAAACCAGGGCACTGTCAAAGGAAAATTACATCCATCACTTTTCTCCATCACTATTACACTTCTCAAGCCAAGTCAACTCATAAACTCATAGACTAACACTAGTCTAACTCACAGACTAATACTAGTCTAACTCACAGACTAACTCATTTATAACTCATCTATAACCACTTTGGAGTTATATTTAAACTGTGGTATTAGTATTTAATATAAGTTACAATATAATCCAGTTTTCTTTACTCCTTATATATATATTTGCCATATATATATACAGTATATACCGATATATATATATATATATATATATATATATATATATATATATATACCCCAATCATTACACATGAAATATTATATACAAAGCAAATGCAATTCCATCTGAAACAACTAAAGGGATGGACCATGGAGAATATTGTGCCGAAATTCGTAGAGTTAGAGCAAATAAATATACATGTAAATGATAGGCGATGTAAGTTTATAGGCAATATATTCAATATTGTTTCCGAGTAAAGTAAATCCAATATTCACCAGCCACCTGCCTCTCCACTGTAACTATAATTATTATTTACATTGCTCTCAGGAAATCCGGACATTTCACGATATCGTAATGTAATGTAATGCAATTTTGTGTCACATTTCTTGAACGAGAATGAATAAAATAATTCGGAAATACCAATAGCGTTGATGCAAGAGAACAGTTGACAACATTTAATTCTCGGGTAAAATATATAGGAAGTATTTAGGGTAAAAACTTGGTATCTTCGTAAATATGGTATTCAGATATAATAATGGTATGAGGTTGTCACAACAGTTTAATGGAACACTATGATAATATGATATACAATGCAAGCTAAAATACACTCTATGAATGTATCTGAATAAACTAATATGATAATTGGTCATACTAGGGTGTAGTATATAGGCTAGAACAACAAAGAAGACTGTGTGTTTTAGTATTGATATATAATTATATTTCAAACTGTGGTGTGATATCAATGTGGATGTTGATAGTTCGAGCATGTGTGTAAAACAATTCGTTGTTGAGTTTGCAAAGCGTATAACATTTTGTTTTGTTTTGGTAGTGTTCTTCTATGATTCTTCTAAATGTGGTTAATTGCAAATACCTTGCACGTTTACCTTTCCTTTCATAATGAGATGACAACAATATAAATGGATGGAGAGGATAGAGAAACAGATCGACAAAATATCACAAAAGCAGGGATAGGTATCCTTAGTAAAGGAAACTGCATGATGTATGAATATGAGGGGACAGATCACTCAAATATATTTAACGGTGTAATAAAATTATTATGTTCCTTCCAGCAACCAACTCTACTCCTAAAATCGATTAATGAAATTTACAAACACATGTGGCAGTCCGTGGATTCGAACCCAGGACGCTCACACCGAAAATCAACACCTTATGCATCGCACCATGAAGACAGTTAGTTGATTAGTAGTTGTTTTGTTAAAACAATCAGTAGATTCCTAGACTGAGTGGGAAAGACATATATGTTGATAAGTTACATTTCCATCTGTTCCATAATTACTTTAGCGGAATATAATACAAACATATACAAATATTTATTTTTCTCTGAAGCTATGTATTTTTGAAAGGAAATCTATGTTATTCAGTGGTAGCTGCTTCCGTGCTGCCGCTTTCATCCACTTAAAATGTTTGTTGATGTGTTCTTGTAGACCTTCATACCGTCACTTACACCATCTTATCTGGCTGTATCCTTCACACTTTATAGACTCTCACCTACCCAGTTCTTTACATTCTGGTACCGACTAGCATCTAGACCAGCTTGCGTTTTTGTCACTACAGATGCGGTGCTTTTGTAATTACATACGTAGTGTTATATTTTGTAGAAATACATCCCCAAAGTATATATCTGGATATTGCCGTAACTTAATAGGACCAACACTTGATTTACACATTGCACTTACATTTGTACTATGATTCAATGAGTCTCACACTATTCCCCAACATTGTAATGGTGGAGATATTGGGTCTATGGAGCTTTATGGAAAACAAAAGCATGCAAGCACATCTAAAGAGTTTTTCTAACCTGTGTCGGTGACAACTGCCAAACATTACAGTGATCCTATAGTAGTTAACTGACTAATTATCATCCATCATTATTATGGGAAGGGTGATATATATATATATATATATATATATATATATATATATATATATATATATATATATATATATATATATACCGGTATATATATATATCCTTCACACTTTATTGTAGACTCTCACTTACCCAGTTCGTTACCTTCTGGTACCCACTCTTGCCTGAACCACTTGGGGTTTTCGCCAATGACAGATGCAATGCTTATGTGGTCATAGAAGTATTAGTTATTATATGTTGTAGAAATACATTCCTAAATTATTTATCTGAATACTGCCTAAACTTGTTAGTACCACTTGATTTGCATATACTATATATCTTTGGACTATGAGTTATCATTCTCACTATTCCCCAACTATATAATGGTGGTGATATAGGGTCTATGGCACCTTATATGGAGTGTTTCCAACCTGTTGTGGTGACAACTGCCAACCTTTACACTGAACATAGCGTGGATAACTGACCAATACCTTCCATCATTATATTATGGATAATTATAACCAATCAAATGCATATCAGTACTAATTCAATCAGCACCAATTATATTGTATTGATTAGCAAACATAAATCAGCACCAATTATATTGTATTGATTAGCAAACATAAATCAGCACCAATTATATTGTATTGATTAGCAAACATAAATCAGCACCAATTATATTGTATTGATTAGCAAACATAAATCGTTGGAAACAAATGGATGACTAGTGTCCTTACCAGGAACGGAATGATTCTAGGTTGGCTACTTTAATGGATGAATAGTGTCCTTACCAGGAACGGAATGATTCTAGGTTGGATACTTTAATGGATGACTAGTGTCCTTACCAGGAACGGAATGATTCTAGGTTGGCTACTTTAATGGATGACTAGTGTCCTTACCAGGAACGGAATGATTCTAGGTTGGCTACTTTAATGGATGACTAGTGTCCTTACCAGGAACGGAATGATTCTAGGTTGGCTACTTTAATGGATGACTAGTGTCCTTACCAGGAACGGAATGATTCTAGGTTGGCTACTTTAAGAAAACTGGGACTAACAGTTACCTTGAAGGTACACTTATGCAGCTTTACTATTTTATTGATTCCTGTTCGTTTTCATAATTTTTCTGTCATAATAATAGTAATTTTGTTCTTCACATTGACTCATTATGATATAGACATATCCATATTTATTTGTTCGTTTTAACTTTATTTAATTTAGTATATCTTCTTTTTTCATTAAGCCCTCTATTGTTGTTATTATAATGTGTATTATTATGTTTATTATTATGTTTATTTTCATTAAGCCCTCTATTGTTGTTATTATAATGTTTATTATTATGTTTATTTTCATTAAGCCCTCTATTGTTGTTATTATAATGTTTATTATTATGTTTATTTTCATTAAGCCCTCTATTGTTGTTATTATAATGTTTATTATTATGTTTATTTTCATTAAGCCCTCTATTGTTGTTATTATAATGTTTATTATTATGTTTATTTTCATTAAGCCCTCTATTGTTGTTATTATTATGTTTATTATTATGTTTATTTTCATTAAGCCCTCTATTGTTGTTATTATAATGTTTATTATTATGTTTATTTTCATTAAGCCCTCTATTGTTGTTGTTATAATGTTTATTATTATGTTTATTTTCATTAAGCTCTCTATTGTTGTTATTATAATGTTTATTATTATGGTTATTTTCATTAAGCCCTCTATTGTTGTTGTTATAATGTTTATTATTATGTTTATTTTCATTAAGCCTTCTATTGTTGTTATTATAATGTTTATTATTATGTTTATTCCCACAATTGTTTACCTTGTCGTCTTTCCTTCTGCCATTATGTTATTTCCTTTATATTGTTATAACCGTCACTTCTCTTCCTTCCTCTCGCTCTCCTCCTTTGACACAGTTTCAACCTTCTTTTGTTTTATCTTCCTTCTTGTTGGCTTTGTTTCTTTCACACTTCTTGTCCTTCTTCCTTTCTTATCACCTTGCTATAGTTACTGTAATCGTTTTTGTTTATGTAATTGACACGCAATGAATGCGTACGTTACTGCAAAGTATAATAGCATATACTGTTATTCAATGTGTCAAAGTTATATTTTAAGCCAATAGCTTTCGCAATGATTGCATGATGTATTTACTCGATTTATCTACTAATATATATCAAGTCACCGATAATTCAATATATCAACGGCGATCGCCGAGATCTTGAGACTTGAAGTTTGAAACGCAATGACATATGCTTCAGAAACGTGGCCTGCCAAATGTGTTGATTACAGAGCATGTTGTTCACGATCCGTATACCTGTTTACAATATGCAGTTTTGTTTGTGTATAACTTGGTATGAACAAAGGGGATTAAGTTTATTGTTAAGTTGATATTTTAAGATATGGTAATCCTCGAAAATGCGTTATCAAAAAAAAAAAATGGTATATCGTTAACATAAATGATTATATGTATTGTTACCTCTTTGTCAGCACATAGAGATAATTCGCAAATATAATTATGATTCGTTATAAAAGTAAAATCTTAAAATTTAATATCAGCTGACATGGATTTATTCTTTAATAATGCAATTTAAAATTTGTATTTAGAAGAAGAAAAACAAACATCCACTTAGTACAACATCCACTTAGTACAACATCCACTTAGTACAACATCCACTTAGTACAACATCCACTTAGTACATACACATACTTCTAGTTAGTCAACAAATATTTGTTTAATTTGCTTACTACTCAAGGGCCTAGGTAAAACATATGACTCCCGCCACTCCCTATCCCGGCAGAACAAACACATGCAGAACGTCACCATTACTACTATGCATACATACATACATATACATACACAAATTTAAAGATAGAGGGCTCCACACGAAGTGCGGTTCCGGTCTCGTGTCCAAATGGCAGTATTCCAGGCAACCCTGATAAGAGCTGTTTCACTTGTCAGGTTCTTTGACTTAAGATCAGACTGCAAGGTCCGATCCCACATCATTTTTGGTCTGCCCCTTCTGCCCCTTGGTGCAGATCCCTCAACATTCATGTACTTGCATCTTTTCACCCAGCTTAGTTCTTCCATCGTCTCCACATGTCCAAACCATCCAACCATGTTAGTACGCATCTCATTACTGATACTCTTGATACCTAACCTTCTTCTTAGCTCTTCATGTTTGGCAGCTTGTCACCACATATCTATCTCATCATTCTCATTTCATTGTGTTCCATTCTGTTGATATCATCCGCTTTGACAGGCCACGTTTCTGAAGCATATGTCATTGCGTTTCTAACCCACGAACTGTACACCTTTCCTTTCAATGGGAAAGGTAGTGTTCTCATGGTGAGCAGTGGCAATAGTTCTCTAAACTTTCCCCAGCCGCATCTTATTCTAGCAATAGTGGCGATCTCAGCGTCACCACCAGCAGAGATGGTATCACTCAAATAGGAAAACTTGTCCACCATATCCAGTGCCTCATTGCCAAACTTAAAACTCTCGAGCTGGTCGTTGAACACAAGCTCACCTCTGCATATTATGCATACAAATGTCTTAATTTCGGACTTCTTCCTTGGTAGAGGTTAGTTTAGTCTAGTGCAGCACTTCATCTTGTGATATACCCAGCAGCGGCAGACGTTACACTGTATTAAGTTTGCGCCCACCCCTTTTCTGCATTCTGAAAGAATGTGTGTGCCCCTACGGGGCACAAACACACATGAACATATCGTACAGAGCGAGAATTATCAGGTTGTTTTCAATGTGGGTCTGATTTTCAGGAAATGTTACCAAAAGGTCCGCCAAAAGCGAGAATAATTATCAGGGAAAGTCAAACTGATCTGGGTATGGGATACTATAAGACTAACTTCAGGGTGGTCTGGTGGACTAAACACAATGTATGTGTATATATTTAAACCAGTCACTCAGCGTGTATTGGTCGGATAAAAGTTATTTGCATGGTAATCTCGTGGCGTTGCACCACACCATTATGTTGGTAAAAGTATTACCTGACATACGCTCTGGTGTTTCCCCTGTGGAACGCATTTATGTTTGTGTATGTGTGGACACTATGGGTGGTGTATAAGGGAGGGTATTTGGTAGTATTATTGTTCAATATCAGTGTTGCAGGGAAACATGCTGTATATATGTATTTGTATAATGCACACACACTATACTGTATATATATATATATATATATATATATATATATATATATATCGGAGAGAGGAGTGTTCCTTGGGAACCGTATCTTCAGCAGGAATAGAAGAAAAAAGTACGCTACGAGCAGTTCCATACTTTATTATCAAACGTTTCGACATCACACTGGTGTCATCTTCAGTGGTCTACAAATCAAAAGATAATATTACAAATATGAAAGCTTAAAAGCTTATTGAAAATAATTAGAACATAACTCAAACACAAACAAAATATATATATGGGGCAGAATGATAGGGTTAATACAAAGGAGGGGTAATTTAAACAAAGTTAAGCGGGTGCGATGATACAGTAGAGTTAAGGGAGGGTTTTAATTTTGAAATATAGAGGGATTCTAAAACTCTAATATCAACACGTTGACAGGAATCCAAAATATCAAAATGATCCTGTTTCACACCAAAACCACAAGATATAGCGTGTTCCCGTACAGCTGAGTAAGAAGGCGACTTGAAAGGCAGACCTGTTCTACTAGACTGACCTATGTGCTCGTCAATTCGTGTTTTGAAAGCTCGGTATGAGCTTCCAATATACCCTGCCTGGCAGCTAGGGCAAGCGAACTTGTAAATAATTGACGAACGAAGGTCAGTGGGTAGTCGATCTTTAAACTTAAAAAATGAACCAATTTTAAATGTATTCTTATGAATGAAGCTGAAAGTAATTTGCGGGTAAAATTTGAGCAAATATCTTCTTAAATTATTTTCTATTTTACTCGAGACTTCGCCTAGGTAAGGAATGACTAAAAATATCTCCTCCTTTCTAACTGTCGGAATACTATGTTTTGGTTGGTAAATTCTACACAAATAATTATTTACAATTTTATAAAAGATGTTGGTGCTATAACCATTCTTAACAAAAAAGTCTTTTAGAAACATAATTTCCTTATGAAATAATTGGTAACTGGATGTGAGTGAGTAGGCTCTGTGAAGCAGTGTCTTTATCGCATTAATCTTGAATTTATTTTGACAATAGCTAAAAAAACTCGTCCCAAGTCCCGAAAACGTACCTTTACGGAAAATTGAGAAGCAAAGTTTACCATTGATTTTCGTGATTAGTATATCTAAAAAAGCAAGTTTATTTTCGGATTCGGTTTCCATTGTGAACTTTATATTCTTATGTTTTGCATTTATATAATCAAAAAAGAGTTGGGCGTGACTGGGATCCTTGAATATTACTAGCGTATCATCAACGTACCTCCGGTACAATAAGGGTTTAAAATTAGATGGGCATTGATCAAGCCAAATTTGTTCCCAAAGCTAAGGTAGGGGATAAGGGGGAGCCCATCGCGGTACCATCAATTTGTTTATAGAGCTCACCGTTAAATATAAAAAGACCGTCTTTAACACACAATCAGATTAAATTTGTAAAAATACGTTTACTCATACACATGAATGTATCTACGCCTTCAAAAATTAAGTTTGTACAAATATCAACAGTTTCGTTTACAGGAATGTTAGTCAACAAAGACTTTATGTCGAAGCTACACATGTAAGAATTCTCTGAAAATTCAAGATTAGATAAGGAATTCACCAGTTCATAAGAGTTCTTAACAGTAAACTCGTTTTTTGTGAGACTCGAGAGTAAAGGGACTAAGAATTTAGAAATGTTGAATGAGGCAGTGTTATATGCAGCCATAATAGGTCGAAGAGGGACTGAGGGTTTGTGTATCTTAGGAAGGCCGTACATTATTCCTGGGGAGGATCCTGATAGTTTTAGGGTCTTAGCAGTCTCATCCGTTATTGTGCCTAAGGAGACTAATTAATTTATGAATCTAATGACCTTGTCTTCAATTTTTAAAGCAGCTTTATATATATTGACGTTATCGAGTTTAGTGAACTTAATTTCTTAACGTTTGAAAGCCTCGCAAATAGACTTAAACATTGCAAAATCGCTAACGGATTCTCATTCAACAATGTCATTACTTCGATCCGCAATGTAGTTTGTAAAGAATGTTATGGATTTAAAAGCAATAAAGTGTTCTCTCCCATCTTTACGAAAGCTGATTTTAATGTTCTGAAAAAATTAGGTAGTAATAATTATTTGGTAATTTGCAGACCCGACAAGGGCAAGGGAGTTGTATTACTTAATAAATGTGATTATGTTGCAAAAATGAAAGATTTGCTTACAGACTTCACCAAGTTCACTAAACTCGATAATGTCAATATATATAAAGCTGCTTTAAAAATTGAAGACAAGGTCATTAGATTCATAAATAAATTAGTCTCCTTAGGCCAAATAACGGATGAGACTGCTAAGACCCTAAAACTATCAGGATCCTCCCCAGGAATAATGTACGGCCTTCCTAAGATACACAAACCCTCAGTCCCTCTTCGACCTATTATGGCTGCATATAACACTGCCTCATTCAACATTTCTAAATTCTTAGTCCCTTTACTCTCGAGTCTCACAAAAAACGAGTTTACTGTTAAGAACTCTTATGAACTGGTGAATTCCTTATCTAATCTTGAATTTTCAGAGAATTCTTACATGTGTAGCTTCGACATAAAGTCTTTGTTGACTAACATTCCTGTAAACGAAACTGTTGATATTTGTACAAACTTAATTTTGAAGGCGTAGATACATTCATGTGTATGAGTAAACGTATTTTTACAAATTTAATCTCATTGTGTTAAAGACGGTCTTTTTATATTTAACGGTGAGCTCTATAAACAAATTGATGGTACCGCGATGGGCTCCCCCTTATCCCCTACCTTAGCTTTGGGAACAAATTTGGCTTGATCAATGCCCATCTAATTTTAAACCCTTATTGTACCGGAGGTACGTTGATGATACGCTAGTAATATTCAAGGATCCCAGTCACGCCCAACTCTTTTTTTGTTATATAAATGCAAAACATAAGAATATAAAGTTCACAATGGAAACCGAATCCGAAAATAAACTTGCTTTTTTAGATATACTAATCACGAAAATCAATGGTAAACTTTGCTTCTCAATTTTCCGTAAAGGTACGTTTTCGGGACTAGGGACGAGTTTTTTTAGCTATTGTCAAAATAAATTCAAGATTAATGCGATAAAGACACTGCTTCACAGAGCCTACTCACTCACATCCAGTTACCATAAGGAAATTATGTTTCTAAAAGACTTTTTTGTTAAGAATGGTTATAGCACCATCTTTTATAAAATTGTAAATAATTATTTGTGTAGAATTTACCAACCAAAACATAGTATTCCGACAGTTAGAAAGGAGGAGATATTTTTAGTCATTCCTTACCTAGGCGAAGTCTCGAGTAAAATAGAAAATAATTTAAGAAGATATTTGCTCAAATTTTACCCGCAAATTACTTTCAGCTTCATTCATAAGAATACATTTAAAATTGGTTATTTTTTAAAGTTTAAAGATCGACTACCCACTGACCTTCGTTCGTCAATTTTTTACAAGTTCGCTTGCCCTAGCTGCCAGGCAGGGTATATTGGAAGCTCATACCGAGCTTTCAAAACACGAATTGACGAGCACATAGGTCAGTCTAGTAGAACAGGTCTGCCTTTCAAGTCGCCTTCTTACTCAGCTGTACGGGAACACGCTATATCTTGTGGTTTTGGTGTGAAACAGGATCATTTTGATATTTTGGATTCCTGTCAACGTGTTGATATTAGAGTTTTAGAATCCCTCTATATTTCAAAATTAAAACCCTCCCTTAACTCTACTGTATCATCGCACCCGCTTAACTTTGTTTAAATTACCCCTCCTTTGTATTAACCCTATCATTCTGCCCCATATACTGTATATATTTTGTTTTTGTTTTTGTTATGTTCTAATTATTTTCAATAAGCTTTTAAGCTTTCATATTTGTAATATTATCTTTTGATTTGTAGACCACTGAAGATGACACCAGTGTGATGTCGAAACGTTTGATAATAAAGTATGGAACTGCTCGTAGCGTACTTTGTTCTACTATTCCTGCTGTATATATATATATATATATATACAGTATAATTATATATATATATATATATATATATATATATATATATATATATATATATATATATATATAAAGAAAAATAATTGACAGGGCGCCAGGCAACATCTTTATTTTTCCAATTTTTCGGCTAACCTTAAGCCATCATCAGGAACACCATTCCCTAAAAATAAGTAATATACTATTAGAACAACGCAATTTGTAAAAAATAGGGTATATGATTATCGAATCTATAAAAGGTTAAACTTACTAAATACAAACAATCTTATATTAATGTCTTACTAGATATAAAATTAAATTCCGTACACAAACCATGTAAAACCAGTGAAGATACCGAAAAGCAAAATAAAGACCATCACAATTGAACTATAACAAATATTTTAACCTTTGAATACAGAAATTGTTTCCATAAATTCAAAAACAAAGTCACAACACAGGCTAATACCATACAACGGATCAAGAAACGATCTCCCAATTTATCTAACACCATTGATTTATCAGTAAGGAAACTATATAATAATATTTCGATAACTATCATTAACTTACATAACCCCTGACCAAACATCCAAACACAAATGATATCTTAGCCAAAAACATGAAAACATATTAATAAACTAAGCCTAAATCAATCTTATATATCATAGCAAAATGAGACTGAAATTCAACCCAATATAGAGATTTAACACAAAAAACACATCATCACACATCACTCCCAATAACTAAAGCAAAAATATTTATGTTTAACCCTTCCTTGGCGGCGCCCGGCTATAGCCGGGCAAGAGAACCAAGGACTATGTGGCGGGGCCCGGCTATAGTCGCATGCAATTTTGAGCACGTAATGTGCTCTGAGAGAGAGCGGAGCGGTGGGAGGAGCGTAGGTTACCTCATGACCGCTCGCCACGGTGGCCGTGGAGCTACTGAGATGTACTCCGCCCTACTCCACCCTCCCTCACTCGTTTCACACGTAATAATGTAAGGAAATGACTGTATTTTACCAATTTTGCCCTTCGGTTGCACGATCGTTGCAAAACAACCAGTGATCGTAGAAGGATGGTTCTGGTGTCATTGGAAAGCTCATTTAACGCCCTTTCAGGGATACATACTTGTATTACGCCTGGCTCTTGTTTATACATGAAAACAAGCACAGAAACAAGCTCGTTTATGGTAAACCCCCCGCTGGGCGGCAGAGTCAAATATACTCCACCACCCGCTTTTTGAGTGTTAAACCCATCATTATACTAGACTTACCCAGAAAAAGAGTTCTTATCAGCACCAGGAACAAGAGAGAACTGAGGAACCTGAACCGAGAAGCGGCTAAAATAAACTCCCAAGAAACAATTTCCCAAACAAATGAACCACTAACCATGTTGAACAAACCCTTGAAATTTGACCAAACATATATCTATGAACCACTATTTGCAAGATTGATTTCAGGATTTAGTTTACTAATTAACAACTTCTCACCAATCAATGCATCTGACTGGCTACCCAACCTAGAGACTATCTCAAAATCACCCATACTAAAGAGATAATCCTCTTCACGCGAATGATTTCGAATAGCCGAAAACGCCATAGTCTGTAAAAACTTTCCCGATCGGTAGCTCTTACCCAGGTATTCAAATATCCTAATTTTGAAGGAACGACTAGTGCAGTGTTTCTCAACCTTTTTCTGGTCGTGGCCCCCTTCAATCCAATGCAAGTTCTTGTGGCCCCTCCATGCCAACTTTGAGTTCTTATCCCCCCCCCCCCTTATCCGTAAATCGCCTCTTTTTCTATGTCAAGGCAATTTCGAGTCTTTGACAGGAGATACATCACCCGACTGAAACCAGTCTCAACCAAGTAAGACGTGGGAAAAGCAAGTAAGAGCATCTTCACATCTTTCCAGAGTAGTGGGTATTTCTTATACACATCTTGATTCATCCACAGCTTCTGGTGTCCTCCATGCTTGAACCTTGCTTGAGCTGTTGTGTTATTCTGAAGTTCAATGAAACTTTCTTGTATTTCTTGAATATTACATATTCTGCAGACAGTTACCTGGTAGTCTAATGTGGCGAAATGGAGTGATACCTATCCCTCACACACTCCCATTTATATTAATTATATTAATTTATATTAATTTTCTGTGGCCCCCCGTGGCCCCCCATTTTTCAAATTTGGCCTTGTGGCCCCTGAAAAAATCTCATGGCCCCCAAGGGGGCCATATGGCTCACGTTGAGAAACACTGGACTAGTGCATCCCAAATACCTAGCCTCACAGCTAGGACAAGTAAATTTGTATACAATATTTGAACACAGAAGGTCAGGCACGCGATCTTTGAAGCTAAAAAATTACCCAATTCTAAACTTATTGGTGAAAACAAATCTAAAGCTCACAGCAGGAAAACTATTTTTCAGAACATTTAGTGCAATTTTACGAAACTCATTACTGATAGATCCATAGTAAGGCATTTTAACATAAATGATCTTCTTTTTTTATCAAAATTTGACTGAAAACCCTGAGCTTGTTTTACATACAAAACATTTCTAAGTATACCATTGAATATATCTTCCATATAGTTATTAAGCATAAAATATTTCCTTAATTTTTCAATTTCAACATGTAGTGAAACATAGCTTGAGCAAACAGCATAGGCTCTTTCTAATAGCGTCTTTATTGAATTAATCTTAAAAATCTTAGGGCAGTAGCTAAGCCAGTTTAAACCTAATCCTGTATGAGTGGGCTTTCTATATACCTCAGTAGCTAATCCCTGATCTGTCTTTATCACTTTAACGTCCAAAAATGCTAGTGACCCATTCTCTTCATTATCACATGTAAATTTAATATTTTGATGTTGCTTGTTCATTATATTCAAAACAACCTTTATTATCATCTACATCTCGAAATATAAAAAATGTATCATCCACATATCTCCTATAAAATATAGGGTTGAATGATAGGGGACACTCATCAAGCCACTGAACCTCTTTATTGCATAAAAATGAACCCGCAAACAATGGACCTAGACTTGACCCCATTGAAACTCCATCAATTTGACTATACAATACTTTGTTAACCCTTCCTACCCGGTCTGCCTTAGGTAAGGACAGCACGAAAGAAGGGCCGCTACCCGGTATGCCTTATCTAAGGCATGAGCTTAATAGCCTAATTAAGCTTGGTCTGAACGCCGTGCGTACGACGTATGTCAACAAACCCAAGCGTTCGTCACCGCACCTCCGAAAACAAGAAGGAGAAGACTCCTCAATGTTATTGTTCTGACGTCATGACGAAATTAGTGTCTGAAAAGTCCCCATATTGGCAACATCTCTGCAATATTGGCTCCACTGAAATCGTCATCACAACTGAACCAGTTGACTTACAGAGCTCTACTCAATGCCAAAATACAGATTGAAAACCGCACTACGATTATAGATGAGTGGGAAAGTTCTAGCAGTGAAAATAAACATAAATACGGTAGCCTAGGCCTAGACGTTTTTCAGCCATTTCGCCCGGGTAGGGGCGACCGTCATTGGGTAAGACAGCCCGGGGAGGAAGGGTTAAACAAAAAACAAGATTCTGTAGTTACAAACTAGAACAATTTCTTAACTATATCCTTACTAATATTGAAAAAGTTGTCAGAATCATAAGGATATAGTTAAGAAATTGTTCTTGTTTGTAACTACAGAATATAATTTATGTTAAAATGCCTTACTATGGATCTATCAGTAATGAGTTTCGTAAAATTGCACTAAATGTTCTGAAAAATAGTTTTCCTGCTGTGAGCTTTAGATTTGTTTTCACCAATAAGTTTAGAATTCGAAACGTTTGATAATAAAGTATGGAACTGCTCGTAGCGTACTTTGTTCTTCAATTCCTGCTGTATATAAATATAAATATATATATATATATATTATATATATATATATATATATATATATATATATATATATATATATATATATATATATATATATATATATATATATAACAAAAAAGAATTGACAGGGCGCCAGGCAACATCTTTATTTTTCCAAATTTTTCGGCTAACCTTAAGCCATCATCAGGAACACCATTCCCTAAAAATAAGTAATATACTATTAGAACAACGCAATTTGTAAAAAATAGGGTATATGATTATCGAATCTATAAAAGGTTAAACTTACTAAATACAAACAATCTTATATTAATGTCTTACTAGATATAAAATTAAATTCCGTACACAAACCATGTAAAACCAGTGAAGATACCGAAAAGCAAAATAAAGACCATCACAATTGAACTATAACAAATATTTTAACCTTTGAATACAGAAATTGTTTCCATAAATTCAAAACAAAGTCACAACACAGGCTAATACCATACAACGGATCAAGAAACGATCTCCCAATTTATCTAACACCATTGATTTATCAGTAAGGAAACTATATAATAATATTTCGATAACTATCATTAACTTACATAACCCCTGACCAAACATCCAATCACAAATGATATCTTAGCCAAAAACATGAAAACATATTAATAAACTAAGCCTAAATCAATCTTATATATCATAGCAAAATGAGGCTGAAATTCAACCCAATATAGAGATTTAACACAAAAAACACATCACTCCCAATAACTAAAGCAAAAATATTTATGTTTAACCCTTCTTTGGCGGCGCCCGGCTATAGCCGGGCAAGAGAACCAAGGACTATGTGGCGGGGCCCGGCTATAGTCGCATGCAATTTTGAGCACGTAATGTGCTCTGAGAGAGAGCGGAGCGGTGGGAGGAGCGTAGGTTACCTCATGACCGCTCGCCACGGTGGCCGTGGAGCTACTGAGATGTACTCCGCCCTACTCCACCCTCCCTCACTCGTTTCACACGTAATAATGTAAGGAAATGACTGTATTTTACCAATTTTGCCCTTCTGTTGCACGATCGTTGCAAAACAACCAGTGATCGTAGAAGGATGGTTCTGGTGTCATTGGAAAGCTCATTTAACGCCCTTTCAGGGATACATACATGTATTACACCTGGCTCTTGTTTATACATGAAAACAAGCACAGAAACAAGCTCATTTATGGTAAACCCCCCGCTGGGCGGCAGAGTCAAATATACTCCACCACCCGCTTTTTGAGTGTTAAACCCATCATTATACTAGACTTACCCAGAAAAAGAGTTCTTATCAGCACCAGGAACAAGAGAGAACTGAGGAACCTGAACCAAGAAGCGGCTAAAATAAACTCCCAAGAAACAATTTCCCAAACAAATGAACCACTAACCATGTTGAACAAACCCTTGAAATTTGACCAAACATATATCTATGAACCACTATTTGCAAGATTGATTTCAGGATTTAGTTTACTAATTAACAACTTCTCACCAATCAATGCATCAGACTGGCTACCCAACCTAGAGACTATCTCAAAATCACCCATACTAAAGAGATAATCCTCTTCACGCGAATGATTTCGAATAGCCGAAAACGCCATAGTCTGTAAAAACTTTCCCGATCGGTAGCTCTTACCCAGGTGTTCAAATATCCTAATTTTGAAGGAACGACTAGTGCAGTGTTTCTCAACCTTTTTCTGGTCGTGGCCCCCTTCAATCCAATGCAAGTTCTTGTGGCCCCTCCATGCCAACTTTGAGTTCTTATCCCCCCCCCCCTCATCCGTAAATCGCCTCTTTTTCTATGTCAAGGCAATTTCGAGTCTTTGACAGCAGATACATCACCCGACTGAAACCAGTCTCAACCAAGTAAGACGTGGGAAAAGCAAGTAAGAGCATCTTCACATCTTTCCAGAGTAGTGGGTATTTCTTATACACATCTTGATTCATCCACAGCTTCTGGTGTCCTCCATGCTTGAACCTTGCTTGAGCTGTTGTGTTATTCTGAAGTTCAATGAAACTTTCTTGTATTTCTTGAATATTACATATTCTGCAGACAGTTACCTGGTAGTCTAATGTGGCGAAATGGAGTGATACCTGTCCCTCACACACTCCCATTTATATTAATTATATTAATTTATATTAATTTTCTGTGGCCCCCCGTGGCCCCCCATTTTTCAAATTTGGCCTTGTGGCCCCTGAAAAAATCTCATGGCCCCCAAGGGGGCCATATGGCTCACGTTGAGAAACACTGGACTAGTGCATCCCAAATACCTAGCCTCACAGCTAGGACAAGTAAATTTGTATACAATATTTGAACACAGAAGGTCAGGCACGCGATCTTTGAAGCTAAAAAATTACCCAATTCTAAACTTATTGGTGAAAACAAATCTAAAGCTCACAGCAGGAAAACTATTTTTCAGAACATTTAGTGCAATTTTACGAAACTCATTACTGATAGATCCATAGTAAGGCATTTTAACATAAATTACCTTCTTTTTTTATCAAAATTTGACTGAAAACCCTGAGCTTGTTTTACATACAAAACATTTCTAAGTATACCATTGAATATATCTTCCATATAGTTATTAAGCATAAAATATTTCCTTAATTTTTCAATTTCAACATGTAGTGAAACATAGCTTGAGCAAACAGCATAGGCTCTTTCTAATAGCGTCTTTATTGAATTAATCTTAAAAATCTTAGGGCAGTAGCTAAGCCAGTTTAAACCTAATCCTGTATGAGTGGGCTTTCTATAAACCTCAGTAGCTAATCCCTGATCTGTCTTTATCACTTTAACGTCCAAAAATGCTAGTGACCCATTCTCTTCATTATCACATGTAAATTTAATATTTTGATGTTGCTTGTTCATTATATTCAAAACAACCTTTATTATCATCTACATCTCGAAATATTAAAAATGTATCATCCACATATCTCCTATAAAATATAGGGTTGAATGATAGGGGGCACTCATCAAGCCACTGAACCTCTTTATTGCATAAAAATGAACCCGCAAACAATGGACCTAGACTTGACCCCATTGAAACTCCATCAATTTGACTATACAATACTTTGTTAACCCTTCCTACCCGGTCTGCCTTAGGTAAGGACAGCACGAAAGAAGGGCCGCTACCCGGTATGCCTTATCTAAGGCATGAGCTTAATAGCCTAATTAAGCTTGGTCTGAACGCCGTGCGTACGACGTATGTCAACAAACCCAAGCGTTCGTCACCGCACCTCCGAAAACAAGAAGGAGAAGACTCCTCAATGTTATTGTTCTGACGTCATGACGAAATTAGTGTCTGAAAAGTCCCCATATTGGCAACATCTCTGCAATATTGGCTCCACTGAAATCGTCATCACAACTGAACCAGTTGACTTACAGAGCTCTACTCAATGCCAAAATACAGATTGAAAACCGCACTACGATTATAGATGAGTGGGAAAGTTCTAGCAGTGAAAATAAACATAAATACGGTAGCCTAGGCCTAGACGTTTTTCAGCCATTTCGCCCGGGTAGGGGCGACCGTCATTGGGTAAGACAGCCCGGGGAGGAAGGGTTTAAACAAAAAACAAGATTCTGTAGTTACAAACTAGAACAATTTCTTAACTATATCCTTACTAATATTGAAAAAGTTGTCAGAATCATAAGGATATAGTTAAGAAATTGTTCTTGTTTGTAACTACAGAATATAATTTATGTTAAAATGCCTTACTATGGATCTATCAGTAATGAGTTTCGTAAAATTGCACTAAATGTTCTGAAAAATAGTTTTCCTGCTGTGAGCTTTAGATTTGTTTTCACCAATAAGTTTAGAATTCGAAACGTTTGATAATAAAGTATGGAACTGCTCGTAGCGTACTTTGTTCTTCTATTCCTGCTGTATATATATATATATATATATATATATATATATATATATATATATATATATATATATATATATATATATATATACAGTATATATATACAGTATATCCATATATATATATATATACAGTATATATATATATATATATATATATATATATATATATAACAAAAAAGAATTGACAGGGCGCCAGGCAACATCTTTATTTTTCCAATTTTTCGGCTAACCTTAAGCCATCATCAGGAACACCATTCCCTAAAAATAAGTAATATACTATTAGAACAACGCAATTTGTAAACAATAGGGTATATGATTATCGAATCTATAAAAGGTTAAACTTACTAAATACAAACAATCTTATATTAATGTCTTACTAGATATAAAATTAAATTCCGTACACAAACCATGTAAAACCAGTGAAGATACCGAAAAGCAAAATAAAGACCATCACAATTGAACTATAACAAATATTTTAACCTTTGAATACAGAAATTGTTTCCCTAAATTCAAAACAAAGTCACAACACAGGCTAATACCATACAACGGATCAAGAAACGATCTCCCAATTTATCTAACACCATTGATTTATCAGTAAGGAAACTATATAATAATATTTCGATAACTATCATTAACTTACATAACCCCTGACCAAACATCCAATCACAAATGATATCTTAGCCCAAAACATGAAAACATATTAATAAACTAAGCCTAAATCAATCTTATATATCATAGCAAAATGAGACTGAAATTCAACCCAATATAGAGATTTAACACAAAACACACATCACTCCCAATAACTAAAGCAAAAATATTTATGTTTAACCCTTCTTTGGCGGCGCCCGGCTATAGCCGGGCAAGAGAACCAAGGACTATGTGGCGGGGCCCGGCTATAGTCGCATGCAATTTTGAGCACGTAATGTGCTCTGAGAGAGAGCGGAGCGGTGGGAGGAGCGTAGGTTACCTCATGACCGCTCGCCACGGTGGCCGTGGAGCTACTGAGATGTACTCCGCCCTACTCCACCCTCCCTCACTCGTTTCACACGTAATAATGTAAGGAAATGACTGTATTTTACCAATTTTGCCCTTCGGTTGCACGATCGTTGCAAAACAACCAGTGATCGTAGAAGGATGGTTCTGGTGTCATTGGAAAGCTCATTTAACGCCCTTTCAGGGATACATACTTGTATTACACCTGGCTCTTGTTTATACATGAAAACAAGCACAGAAACAAGCTCATTTATGGTAAACCCCCCGCTGGGCGGCAGAGTCAAATATACTCCACCACCCACTTTTTGAGTGTTAAACCCATCATTATACTAGACTTACCCAGAAAAAGAGTTCTTATCAGCACCAGGAACAAGAGAGAACTGAGGAACCTGAACCGAGAAGCGGCTAAAATAAACTCCCAAGAAACAATTTCCCAAACAAATGAACCACTAACCATGTTGAACAAACCCTTGAAATTTGACCAAACATATATCTATGAACCACTATTTGCAAGATTGATTTCAGGATTTAGTTTACTAATTAACAACTTCTCACCAATCAATGCATCAGACTGGCTACCCAACCTAGAGACTATCTCAAAATCACCCATACTAAAGAGATAATCCTCTTCACGCGAATGATTTCGAATAGCCGAAAACGCCATAGTCTGTAAAAACTTTCCCGATCGGTAGCTCTTACCCAGGTGTTCAAATATCCTAATTTTGAAGGAACGACTAGTGCAGTGTTTCTCAACCTTTTTCTGGTCGTGGCCCCCTTCAATCCAATGCAAGTTCTTGTGGCCCCTCCATGCCAACTTTGAGTTCTTATCCCCCCCCCCCTCATCCGTAAATCGCCTCTTTTTCTATGTCAAGGCAATTTCGAGTCTTTGACAGCAGATACATCACCCGACTGAAACCAGTCTCAACCAAGTAAGACGTGGGAAAAGCAAGTAAGAGCAACTTCACATCTTTCCAGAGTAGTGGGTATTTCTTATACACATCTTGATTCATCCACAGCTTCTGGTGTCCTCCACGCTTGAACCTTGCTTGAGCTGTTGTGTTATTCTGAAGTTCAATGAAACTTTCTTGTATTTCTTGAATATTACATATTCTGCAGACAGTTACCTGGTAGTCTAATGTGGCGAAATGGAGTGATACCTGTCCCTCACACACTCCCATTTATATTAATTATATTAATTTATATTAATTTTCTGTGGCCCCCCGTGGCCCCCCATTTTTCAAATTTGGCCTTGTGGCCCATGAACAAATCTCATGGCCCCCAAGGGGGCCATATGGCTCACGTTGAGAAACACTGGACTAGTGCATCCCAAATACCTAGCCTCACAGCTAGGACAAGTAAATTTGTATACAATATTTGAACACAGAAGGTCAGGCACGCGATCTTTGAAGCTAAAAAATTACCCAATTCTAAACTTATTGGTGAAAACAAATCTAAAGCTCACAGCAGGAAAACTATTTTTCAGAACATTTAGTGCAATTTTACGAAACTCATTACTGATAGATCCATAGTAAGGCATTTTAACATAAATTATCTTCTTTTTTTATCAAAATTTGACTGAAAACCCTGAGCTTGTTTTACATACAAAACATTTTTAAGTATACCATTGAATATATCTTCCATATAGTTATTAAGCATAAAATATTTCCTTAATTTTTCAATTTCAACATGTAGTGAAACATAGCTTGAGCAAACAGCATAGGCTCTTTCTAATAGCGTCTTTATTGAATTAATCTTAAAAATCTTAGGGCAGTAGCTAAGCCAGTTTAAACCTAATCCTGTATGAGTGGGCTTTCTATAAACCTCAGTAGCTAATCCCTGATCTGTCTTTATCACTTTAACGTCCAAAAATGCTAGTGACCCATTCTCTTCATTATCACATGTAAATTTAATATTTTGATGTTGCTTGTTCATTATATTCAAAACAACCTTTATTATCATCTACATCTCGAAATATTAAAAATGTATCATCCACATATCTCCTATAAAATATAGGGTTGAATGATAGGGGGCACTCATCAAGCCACTGAACCTCTTTATTGCATAAAAATGAACCCGCAAACAATGGACCTAGACTTGACCCCATTGAAACTCCATCAATTTGACTATACAATACTTTGTTAACCCTTCCTACCCGGTCTGCCTTAGGTAAGGACAGCATGAAAGAAGGGCTACCCGGTATGCCTTATCTAAGGCATGAGCTTAATAGCCTAATTAAGCTTGGTCTGAACGCCGTGCGTACGACGTATGTCAACAAACCCAAGCGTTCGTCACCGCACCTCCGAAAACAAGAAGGAGAAGACTCCTCAATGTTATTGTTCTGACGTCATGACGAAATTAGTGTCTGAAAAGTCCCCATATTGGCAACATCTCTGCAATATTGGCTCCACTGAAATCGTCATCACAACTGAACCAGTTGACTTACAGAGCTCTACTCAATGCCAAAATACAGATTGAAAACCGCACTACGATTATAGATGAGTGGGAAAGTTCTAGCAGTGAAAATAAACATAAATACGGTAGCCTAGGCCTAGACGTTTTTCAGCCATTTCGCCCGGGTAGGGGCGACCGTCATTGGATAAGGCAGCCCGGGGAGGAAGGGTTAAACAAAAAACAAGATTCTGTAGTTACAAACTAGAACAATTTCTTAACTATATCCTTACTAATATTGAAAAAGTTGTCAGAATCATAAGGATATAGTTAAGAAATTGTTCTTGTTTGTAACTACAGAATATAATTTATGTTAAAATGCCTTACTATGGATCTATCAGTAATGAGTTTCGTAAAATTGCACTAAATGTTCTGAAAAATAGTTTTCCTGCTGTGAGCTTTAGATTTGTTTTCACCAATAAGTTTAGAATTGGGTAATTTTTTAGCTTCAAAGATCGCGTGCCTGACCTTCTGTGTTCAAATATTGTATACAAATTGACTTGTCCTAGCTGTGAGGCTAGGCATTTGGGATGCACTAGTCGTTCATTCAAAATTAGGATATTTGAACACCTGGGTAGGAGCTACCGATCGGGAAAGTTTTTACAGACTATGGCGTTTTCAGCTATTCAAAATCATTTGCGTGAAGAGGATCATCTCTTTAGTTTGGGTGATTTTGAGAGTCTCTAGGTTGGGTAGCCAGTCTGATGCATTGATTGGTGAGAAGTTGTTAATTAGTAAACTAAATCCTGAAATCAATCTTGCAAATAGTGGTTCATAGATATATGTTTGGTCAAATTTCAAGGGTTTGTTCAACATGGTTAGTGGTTCATTTGTTTGGAAAATTGTTTCTTGGGAGTTTATTTTAGCCGCTTCTCGGTTCAGGTTCCTCAGTTCTCTCTTGTTCCTGGTGCTGATGAGAACTCTTTTCTGGGTAAGTCAAGTATAATGATGGGTTTAAACATAAATATTTTTGCTTTAGTCATTGGGAGTGATGTGTTTTTTGTGTTAAATCTCTAGATTGGGTTGAATTTCAGTCTCATTTTGCTATGATATATAAGATTGATTTAGGCTTAGTTTATTAATATGTTTTCATGTTTTTGGCTAAGAGTATCATTTGTGTTTGGATGTTTGGTCAGGGAGTATGTAAGTTAACTACTCCCCCAGACATATATGACGCGATCGCGTCATATGGACTAGTGAACCAAAAACTCATATGATGCGATCGCGTCATATGGACTTATCTCTATACCTCTCCAATAAGTTTATGACGCGATTGTGCGACATATGAGCTCAGTAAGTCCGATAAGTTACCATACGATAAAACCGTTGGTGGCAACCTCAGCCTCCTCCGATAATTCTAACGGCCACAGTGTTGTTGTGAGTGTAGTGCGAGGCAGTGGCAATGATCCTGGGGCTCCCGCCTCCTCGGACTTATTGGAACTTAATATGTCGGAGGGAGTTAATGCTAGTTATCGAAGTATTATTATATAGTTTCCTTACTGATAAATCAATCTGGTGTTAGATAAATTGGGAGATCGTTTCTTGATCCGTTGTATGGTATTAGCCTGTGTTGTGACTTTGTTTTGAATTTATGGAAACAATTTCTGTATTCAAAGGTTAAAATATTTGTTATAGTTCAATTGTGATGGTCTTTATTTTGCTTTTCGGTATCATCACTGGTTTTACATGGTTTGTGTACGGAATTTAATTTTATATCTAGTAAGACATTAATATAAGATTGTTTGTATTTAGTAAGTTTAACCTTTTATAGATTCGATAACCATATACCCTATTTTTTACAAATTGCGTTGTTCTAATAGTATATTACTTATTTTTAGGGAATGTTGTTCCTGATGATGGCTTAAGGTTAGCCGAAAATTTGAAAAATAAAGATGTTGCCTGGCAATTCTTTTCCTTTTGATATGGAGGTTTAAGTGCCCAAAATCTACTGCTGAAGTTCTCAAAACTATATATATATAAATATATATACAGTATATAAAAATCATATATATATATATATATATATTTTTTTTTTTTTTTTTTTGAGACTATGAACGGAGGAAGGAAAAACACAGATAAAACAAAAAGGTCCATGTGCCTAAAGGCATCCTCCATTCATAAAATGTTTGTAACAACTGGATTTAAACATTTGTAGATTGTAAGTTTGTGGAAAGCAATTCGAGGGAAGTGAATTCCAAAGAGTAGTAGCTCTGTGGATAAATTAATTCTGATAAGCAGAAGTTCTGCATTGTGGAGGATAAAGTGTAAATTCATGGGCTCTCTCAGCTGCCCTAGTTCTATGGGGAAAGATGTGGAGAGGCGGCACAATTGAAGCAAGTTCCTCGGAACAATTGCTGTGAAAATATCTGTAGAATAATGCAAGGGATGCAATGTTTCTTCGTATGGATAATGTAGGAAGGTCCTGTGTGATTGCAGGGTTATTGATTAATCTAATAGCTTTATTTTGAATTTTGTCCAACTGCCTCAATGCAACCACTCCACTTCCAGCCCACAGAGGTGAACAGTAATCCATCTGAGAACGCACATGACTTTTATATATTACGGCCAACTGCTCGTCAGTGAAGAATTCTCGAACTCTGTACAGGAGTCCCAGTTTTTAGAGGCATTCTTAGCAATGCTTCTAACATAATGTGTCCAGCTCAAGTTAGTAGTTAATGTTACACCGAGAATGTCAATACTAGGGGAAGTGGGAATATTTACATCATTAAAAAATATATGGGAGTCAGTGAGATTCTGTCGGTTAGAAAATTGAATGTACTTGGTTTTCTGTGTATTAAAGGAAACTAGATTCTCTTGTCCCCATTCATTAATTCTAGAAAGGTCCTTGTTCAGATAAATTGCAGTGTTTATTTTTGAATTTATAAGATCGGGTTGGGTGAAAGAATTGGTAAATGTGAAGGAACTGTGTAGTGTTGAGTCATCTGCGTAGGAATGTATTGGATTATGAGTGGTAGATATGAGATCATTGATATGAATGAGGAACAGAGTTGGGGCCAAAACTGATCCCTGGGGAACACCAGCATTTATTGAGTGAAATTGAGAATAAAGGCCATCTACCATTACACATATTTTTCTGTTATGAAGATAAGAAGAAATTAGTGGAACTAATGATGGAAGGCCATAGTGTGACATCTTCGACAATAGGGATTGATGCCAGACTCTATCAAATGCCTTTGATATATCCAGTGCTATTGTATGTGTTTCACCATGTTGGTCTGTAGCTTGGTTGATTTGATGCGTAAGAAGGCAAAGAATGTCTGCAGTTGATCGACATCGTCTAAAACCATATTGCCTATCACTGATTAATTTATTATTCTCCAGATGCAAAATTATGTGATTATTTAATATAATTTCAAAGACTTTGCCAAGATTGGAAGTTATAGCTATTGGTCTGTAGTTTGATGGATCTGAAGAGGCACCTTTTTTAGGAACTGGATGGATGTTAGCTTCTTTCCAGGGTACTGGGAAGCATGAGGTATGAGTACACAGACGGAAAAAAATTGCCAATACAGGAGCGAGCACCAAGGAGCAATTCTTAAGTACTATTGGAGAAATTTCATCTGGACCAGGAGCCTTATCTACTGAGAGATTCTGCAAAATAGTTTTGACATGTCTGGTGTGGATCTTAAGTGAGGGAATTTCAGGCAAATTAAAATTAAGTACAGGGACATCTTGATTTATTTCATCTAAGGTTGAGTTGGTGGAGAAAATATCCGCAAGAAGGTTAGCTTTACCTCGTGGGTCACTTACAAGATTGCCAGTCGGAGATTTTAATGGTGGAATGGATGAAGCAGTAGTGAAGTTGGATTTGAATGAGTTAAGAGTAGACCAAAATATTTTGTTATCATTTGTATTATTTAGAAGTTTATTTGCCTGCTTATGGAGAAAGTTTGATTTAGTTAGGTTTAATACAGTTTTGGAATGATTTCTGATGTTTCTAAAGTAATTAAAGGCTTCATGAGTTTTTGATATTGTGTATGCATTGTAGGCTATTGCTTTTTGTTCAGTTACTCTAGCACAATTATGGTCAAACCATTTAGGTGAATTAGATCTTTTACTGTACTTTTGATGAGGAATAAAAGTTTCCATTCCAATTTTTACAAAATCTTGTATGTGGCTCAAGGTGGAGTGTGCATCATTAGAAAAGAAAGAGGTCCAGGGAATATCAATAAAGAAACCTTGAAGACCCTCCCAGTCTGCCCTATAGTAATGCCATTTAGTCACCAAAACAGGTTCAGAGTGGGAAGGTGTGGTAGGTGATAGACAGGTGGCCTGTATCAGACAGTGATCAGAAGATCCAAGCGGGGACCTCACTGTAACATCATAATTTTCTGAATTGGTTGTTAAAAATAAGTCCAGTAGGTGGGAATTATGATTATGATTATCTGGTACACAGGTGGGTTGGTTGACTAGTTGAGTGAGATTAAATGAGTCTGCAAATAGCTCACATTCAAGACCAGCATCATCAGTCCTGGCTGAATGAGTGAGCCATTCAACATTATGGACATTAAAATCACCCAACACAGTGATTTCAGAAGAAGCATTTAAGTTGAGGACACTGAGTTGTGAGGACAGATAATCAAAAAGACTTTGCTCTGGAGGAGTATTTGGGGAACGGTAGATGCAACATATGTATTTAAATTTACCAGCAGAAATTAATTTGTATATAGAATAATCAAAATAGGGACAATTGAAACTAGTAACCTCCTCCAGGGCAATTTCAGATTTTGCGAAGCAACATACACCACCATTAGGTCTTAAATTTTGGAGCAGTTGATAACCTGGACAATTAAATCTAGATGTGGCAGTTGTGGATGTTACTTGAGTCTCTGTCAAAAAAAGGAGAGTAGGGGATTCTGCTTGAAGAAATTGGTGTACAGAATTGATGTTAGAGCCTGATTCCCATCTTGAAGGTCTCGCGTTCAATCCCCGCTCAGATTGAAAAGTTTTTCTGGGATACAGCCGGCGGTTACCATCTCCCCATGAGCAAGGGGGATGGGTAATGGTCTCTGGTAGACTAAAGAAAGCCAAACGCTTGTGAATCCTCGAAGGAGGAGATACGGGCGCTATATAAGTAACCAGAAGATTTTTATTATTATTTATTAGAGTGAAGTCCCCTTATATTACTAAAGAAAAAGCTGCACTGACAAGCAGCTTTGGGACGTTGCAATGCTCTTGACACAGTCGCATGATGACGACCGGGAGGGCCCTGTGTCAATAACCCAACCCTGCCGGGGGTGGATATCCGAGGGACCACCAGGTTTGCTCTTAACAATTGTACTGCCATATTTATAAGGTAAGTGTATGGTGTTACATGTATGATATGTGGTGGGAAGAGTAGTGTTTTATGGATAGAGGATAGCAATGTAGGGCAATGTCGTGAAGTTGGATGTGTATGTTATATAAAGAGGGTTTTCCTGATACCCCTGATGTGTGAGGCAGAAAGATATGTATCCAGCTACCAAGGCCTGGGAGAGAAAATTGAATTCAGGCTATTCCCTGAGTCTCCCGAAACCTTGGCGGTAGTACTTCCCTGGGCGGGGCTGCCTACCCCTACTACCTGCATATATAATTATATATATATATATATACACTACTGGCAGATAGTTTGCTGTAATTTTAAGAAAGAAGATGCATATAACATTTTATTCAAAATAGTCATGTTAGTGTTTAAGCTTCTGAAAGCAGTATAGTATGACAGACACAAATATTTACATAGGCAAATGGTAAAATGGAAGAACAATGTTTGTGCACAAGAGGAGTAACACCATCTGGTGCATATACTTGCTTGTTATTGGGCCCAGAGAGATCAGAAGATACATCCTTAACCCTTTCGCTGCGGGTGACGTTCTGGAACGTCCTGGCAAGTTACAGCAATTTCCAGGCTTTAACCCTTAACCAACGGCGCACGACATCTGTCGAGTTAAATAAATTTGGACTATGTGGCGGTGCACGACAGCTGTCGAGTGCCAATTTCAGCATGTAATGTTGCTGAGAGAGAGAGAGCTGAGCGGTGGGACGAGCGTAGTAACCTTATAACCGCTCCCCACGACCACCGTGGACGTACTGAACTGTATTCTACTTTCCTCCCCCTCCTCTCACTCGCTACACAGGGAATTATGTAGGGATATGACCTTATTTTAGTTTTTTTCCACTCGTGTTGCACGATCGTTGCAAGAGAACCAGTGGTCGTACAAGGATGGCTCGGGTGTCATTGGAAAGCTCTGTTTACATCCTTTCAGGGATAGATACTTGTTTTATGTTCTGGGTCTTGTTTATGCATGAAATTAAGCACGGAAACAACCCTATTTAAAAAAAAAACGCTGGGCGGCACAGTGTAAAATACCCTACCACCCGCTCTTTGTGTGTTAAAAGCCTGTAAAAACCGTAAAAATCGAGTGTCAGTGGGCAGGAGCGTGAGGGGCCCACCTCCGACCCTCAGAGCACTGAGCGGCTCACTGATGTTGAGTGTGTCTCGCACGGGTCTTTCTCAACAGTGTAGCCAAGCGAGCGAGTGTTACATAATTGCGGGTTTCCCACGTTTCACTGGCACCACTGCGGGTGAACCAGACCACGTACGGGGCCCGTTCTGGTGTAATTTTGAAGCTATTCTCGCCTAGTTTTTGGCAGAATACACTTCATTTAATGCAGATGCTTGATTTATCATTCAGGAGTGCCTGAATATGCCCTAAATAGCCCAAACATAGCCGCAGTCAATGGGTTAAAAGAGGCTAACATACTGGACGTAAGTAAGAAGAAGAGGGATAAATAGGACTGAAATCATCCAAGGCACAGTTTTTAGCAAATTATTGAGTCAAGCATTCTCAGAGTAAGAAGTGATGGTGGTGCCATCGAATTGGAAAAATGGAGGGAAAGTCGAGGAAGTCAAATTGTTGAAGAGTATTTTGACTAAATGCCAAAAAGAATGGGAAGAGCAAGAATGAAAAAGTTGAATGAATTTGTTATTAATTAAAAAGTCAATATACATATGTGTATTGATTCCGGGCAGACGTTTCAAGTAAGTGCTTCAAGAGTACTGATTTTGTTTAGCCAATACTGCCAACACAAGAGTCATCCTATATAATATGCCCTGTATGACTTAAAATTAAATCTCCTGGGATAATATGTTAGCTACCACCACTCTCACAGTTAATGTCATTCTCTGGGCAGTCTCGGGGACGGAGAGAGATGGGGTCCTTCATACACAATGGTGGGCTGACCAGACACACATTATATATATATATATATATATATATATATATTGTCACATTCCCCTGAACTTATATAACCTCAGTTCAGTTGTATGTGTGTTATAATAATTTGCATAGCCTTTGTTATATTGGGAGAGAGCCATGTTTTCTCTTTCTCTCTCCCTGCATCCTTCGTGTCGGAGTTAGTTACAATCACGAGGCCTCTTGCGGGAGGGCCCTGTGAGAGGCTAGGTTGCTATACGTCCCTCCTATGTGTGCCACGAGTATAATTACTTCTTTTGTTCAGCCCTTGGGGGAATATTTCGTTTATCATAAGTTTGCACAATGATGCCTTATATTTACTTGATTACTTTTGTATAGATAATGAGAGCCTAGGAGCTTAAAATCATTGTTGAGTCTAGCAATTACTGGAGCCCTCCTCCCCTCCTGGGACTCTGTGTTCACATGATCGTCACTCGTGAGACAGACACCATACCAAGCACATGTGCTGCGTGGGCTGTCACAGGCTTGCCTTATAGTTCCCTTTGTTTACCGCTTTTACCATCTTGTTTCTTATTGAATAGTAGCTGGGCAAGTCTGGGAGTCATTTAATCATAAAAGTATTGTTCTATCTTAATTATCTTGCACACAGGAGTTGTCTGCACTTCCTAGAGATACTGCATTTAATTGTCCTAGCAATCTAGAGTATAAGCTTCTCCTTTTATTCTTCCATGTCATTTCCATTATTCTGTTGCAGTGTTTATTATATTTATGTGTGAATATTATTCCTGGTTGGTATCTCTAGTGGTTTGAGGATTGGCCTGTTTACTTAGTTTTTGGTAGGCCTTTGAGGAACGAGGTTGTTGGGTGTGTGTGTAGGCCTGTAGTGCCATAATTGGCTACTGTCTTTTTTCCCCTCCACTACACAGCATCCTCTAACTCGGGCCTTAGTTAACCCTTTAGGGGGTGGCAGCCAGTCTTCAACCTACTAAGATACCAACCATTGTGCCTTGTTTAGTTTTAGCAGCAATACATTCGGTGCAGTCCGAGACTAGGGGTGGAGCCTGTTACTAGGTGAGGTTGTCCCCATTGCACTCGGTTGTATTGAGCTAACCCCAGATGATGTTGTATGGGTTAAGTCATTAAAGTTGTATACCCCTTACAACACCACCGCCGAGCTGTGCTGAAGAGAGCCACTCGGTGTATTATTAGGACATAGGCTTGGCACAGAGGTTTATGCACTGGACTTTCCATGGTTTTTTCTCTGTATTGTTCTCAATTCCTAAGCGTTTGGGCATGATATAGATTGTTCTGGGAGTCTAGTAGTGGTATGGTTAGGTAATATTTGGGCAGTTTAGAATAACCTTAGAAGTTCTCTTGCATACTACACGCACTATGGACTAGACTCGGGGACAATAGATATTTTTGTGTCTCCTTGTTACTGCTTTAATAGAGCAAAGAGGAAGATAACCATTTTTCCTAGAGAACCTGCGTGTCTTGGTGTTTGAGTCAGATATTAAGATCGTGTCTGTTGCAGGGTAGTATGGTGCTGTGGGCTAGGCTATTAGACCATCTGGTTGCCCCAGCTCCCCTCGTAACAGTGGCGACCTCAGGCCAGCGTAGTGTGATAGTGTAGAGTTCTTCTGGTGTGAAGCAATTATATTTAGATTGCCGGTAATTTTTTCTTGTAGTTGAAAGTCTACGGACATAGTACTCTTATTTCATTAACCCGTGTCCACAACTTTTGCTAAGATGTCGCATGTTGATTACATTCCTGTTCATATTGTGGGGAGGGAGGACGTTTGGCAGTTTATTAGAACCCATCCTAGCCAAGAAGAGGTTGCTAGCAGGAGTAGTGATGAATTAAGACGTGTGTTGGAGGTGTATGGTTGGAGGTGCAGTGGTATGGCTAAGGCAGAGTTAGTTCAAGAGGTGCCTAAGGTAGCTGCACAGTATAATAGTCTTCAGGAAGCTAGTACTTGTGTTGTAAATGATAGCACCAGCGTCCTATCAGTCAGGGTAGCTACCATTCTACTGGGGACCGGAGTGGAGCAACAACTCCAGAGCAGGGTGATACTGTATTTAGGCAGTCTCCTACTATTAACACAGCACCTGCCACCACTCCTCCACCGTCAGCATTTAACCCTATCAGTACGGCCCCTTCATTTTCACAGGGCTATGTTCATGCCCCTATGGCCAGTACATTTGTTTCAAGTTATGCTAGCAATCCCCAGTATCCTCCTTCTTCCCCCCATGTGTCGTGGGGGGAAGAAGCATTTCACTGCCACTCATACGGTGGCTGCTCAGCACAATGTTCCCCCTTTCACCCAGTTTCCTCTTATAACCCCGATAGGGTCGAGAAGGAGACCAGAGGTTGAGCTTCAGCTGAAGAGATTAGAGATGGAAGAGAGAATTTAGTTGAGGAAGATAGAGATGGAGGAGAAGAGAATACAGGCAGACCGAGAGATGGAGGAGAAGAGAATACAGGCAGATTTGGAGAAGACAAAGTTGGAAACTAGTGGGCAAAGATGACAGGGGAATAATGCTGGGCATACATCTAAGGAGGAGGCAGAAGAGGTGCTGTTGTCTCGACGGCTGAACCTCGTGCCGGCCTTCGATGAACTTAAGGTCACAGAGTGGTTCTTACATTTTGAGAAGAAGGCCCACGAGTATCAGTGGCCGAGGCAATGCTGGGCAGTGTTGGTGTCTAATGTCTTGAAGGGTTAGGGTCTTGATGCATACGATCGCCTAGAAGTGCAGGAGCTAGAGTATGATGTACTTAAAGAGGCTGTGTTAAAAGCCTATGAGCTGCGTCCCGAGGCTTACAGGTTGGCCTTCAGGGGGGCTCGGAAGTGGCAGGGGGACTCGCACGTGGAATGTGCCAGGTACCTGCGCGATACTCTAGCTAAGTGGCTGCACTCAGTCAGTGGATACTTTGGGGGCGGCGTGTGAGGTTTGGCTGATGGAGCAGTTTACAAGTATAGTTGAAAAGGACATTGGGGCAAAATTTAAAGAAAAGCAGTTTAAATCATTAAGGGAAGCAGCAGTTTGGGCTGATGACTTTGCACTAGCCCAGCGTGGCAGTGGTAAGGGGAGCATTGGTGACAGGAGAGACCGACCTGTGCACCAAGCAGCCACAGTATCAGGTCGCCCATCATCACTCAAACGTACTACAAATAAGACACAACATTATACAAAGGCTGACAACCAGCATGCTTCTATGGAAGTGAGATGTTATTTTTGCAAGCAAGTGGGTCATATTAAACCTCAGTGTGCTAAATGGAAGGCTACCCAGGAACCCAAGGCTGTCCAGTTGGTGGCGACACTAGGGGAGGTGTCTGTGAAAGGCAAGCCAGGTACTGGTGAGTTTGGGGGGAAGTGTTGGCCAGCGCGAAGCAGGGTAGTAAGCACTTTGCCGCCCCAGATGGTATCACCACCTGAGCATAACCAGACTTCCCCTGATTGGTGTCGGCCATTCATACATGATGGATTTCTACGGGTTGGGGAGCAGACTTACCCTGTCAAGGTGTTTAGGGATACTGGTGCGCAACAATCCATGTGTCGCAACCTGACAGGGGGACCTATTAGCACAGGAGAGTTTGTAATGTGCAGGGGAATCAACAGTGAACAATTCTGTGATTTAGTCCTGGTGACCCTAGAGTTCCCACTTTTGACTGCTGAGTGTAAGGTGGCTATGGTGGACACTCTGCCAGTTGAGGGGGTGGACTTTTTTCTCGGGACTGACTTGGCAGGGGATGTGGTTTTCCTGTCTCGTATAGTCGTCGCTGAGGCTGCTTTTGTGCCCCCTGGATGTGGTTGTTTGCAAGAAGATAACATGAACTCTATCTACCCTGTTGGTGCAGTGACCCAATCAGTGGCACATTTGGCACAACAGGTGGATGATTTAGTGGATGCGGGGGCCGACAGCCATGAGTGCGGGCCATCCCATGATGCACTACTAGATGACACTGGTCCGGAGACAGTGGGCTTGGCTGACCCCTGTGAGGCTACCGAGACTAGTAGAGGTGACCTAGTGCCGGACGAGGAGTCTGACATAGTGATACCGACTCGACCTTCTGATATTTTTGAGAGGTCAGAGGTAATTGTCTTGATGGAGTTACCTGGAAATAAACTGAGCAAGTTGCAGCAAGAGGACCCAAGTCTGGGCATCCTGTTTAAGAAGGTTGGTATGACTGGTGGGAAAAACGGTCAAACAGAGAAATTTGTTGTAAACGGGGCATTGTTGTATCGGCAGTGGAAGCCGGATACGAACTCAGGTTTGGGGGAGGAGCAGTTAGTGGTGCCTGCCCAGTTCAGGGAAGGGCTGGTTAGGCTAACGCAGGTGGCACCACTGGCAGGTCATTTAGGGGTATGTGAGACTACTGATAGGCTACATTCTCATTTTTGGTGGCCTAATATGCATGCATCGGTGGCTTCTTTCTTTATGTGTCATATTGGTAAGCTAGTTGGAGAACCCCACCCAGGAATACCCGTGGCACCTTTGATCCCTACACCTGCAATTGAACCGCCATTGACTCGTGTCATAGTCATGGTTGGTCCCTTATTACCCACCAGTTCGGGAGATAAATACTTGCACACTTTACTTCATGCTACCACTAGATACCCGGAGGCTATCCCAGTTAGCAGCATGAACACGAAGATGAGAGAGCATTGAAACAAACAGGCTAAATCTAGGATGTTCAAGGTGGGCGACGAGGCTTTGGCATGGTTGTCAGTTCAGGGTCGACCCATGGCTGCTAAGTTTTGTGGTCAGTATCAGGTCATTAAGCAGATTGGTGAGGTTGACTATGTAATAGATACGCCCGACCGTCGCATAGCCTCCCGATGCTGCCCTATTAAAATGCAACAGCCCGTCCATAGACCGACTGCATCTGGCCGTGGTGCTGATGGAGGTGATGCTGCGCAGGCAGGTGTAGCCGCAAGGAATGCGGGGGTGCGCATGTATGGTATCGGCGGGGAAGCCTTGGCACTTATGAACTGTGGGAGTGAATGCACAGGTGGTACAGATTGTTCCTCTCATGACCTGGCTGTATTATGGATGGAGGAGGAGAAGGAGGGAGACTATAGTTTAGAGACTGCTGTCCCGGCAGGGTTGTGGGAGGGCAATGAGCATGTTGTTCTTCGAGATAAGTTGCAACCTCTTGTTCCTAAGCGCCAAGAGGAGTTGTTTACTAGGCTGTGGCAGTACTTCCACATTTTTGTTGATTCTCCAGGCCTGATGTCCGGGGTGGCACCCGACATAGAGGCTGGAGACAGTGCAAAGCTCAAGTTGGCTCCCTATTGTACAAAGCCTGCTCGACAGCCTGTCTTAAAAGCAGAGCTGGACTACATGTTGGAGAAGGGTCTGAGGGATAATTAATATCGTGAGTGGTCTTTACCAGTGACTTTGCAACCTGAGCGGAGTGGCAAGATCTGAGTTTGTGTTGATTGCAGTAGTGTTAGTGCATTATCCCAGACAGACACCTCTCCATTACCCAGAGTTGACGACACCATAGGCCGCATCGGGGCTGCCACGTTTATCACTAAGGTGAAATTAGTGACAGGTTCCTGGCAGGTCCCGTTGCCGGAGAGAGCAAAGGGAAGTGCCAGTCTTGTGATGGACTGGGCAGTTTATCAGTGTCAGGTGATGTTTTGCTGCCGGAACACAGTTTGGATGTATGGCATGTTAGGGGCACTGATAATGCTCTGGCTGATTGTTTGTCATGGGAGGGTATGTTTTAAGGAGAACCCTCGCCGTTCAGTCAGTGTGGGTGTAGCCTCCTACTTTGGTTTGATTAGCATGTTTACGTCTGGTACTTGTTGGTTGCCGTATGTAGCCCATCGTAGGGTCGTAAAGTAGAAGTTGCTGTGTCGGAGTGAGTTACAATCACGAGGCCTCTTGCGGGAGGGCCCTGTGAGAGGCTAGGTTGCTATACGTCCCTCCTATGTTTGCCACGAGTATAATTACTTCTTTTGTTCAGCCCTTGGAGGATTATTTCGTTTATCATAAGTTTGCACAATGATGCCTTATATTTACTTGATTACTTTTGTATAGTTAATGAGAGCCTAGGAGCTTAAAATAATGGTTGAGTCTAGCAATTACTGGAGCCCTCCTCCCCTCCTGGGACTCTCGTGTTCACATGATCGTCACTCGTGAGACAGACACCATACCAAGCACATGTGCTGCGTGGGCTGTCACAGTCTTGCCTTATAGTTTCCTTTGTTTACCATTTTGTTTCTTATTGAATAGTAGCAGGGCAAGTCTGGGAGTCATTTAATTATAAAAGTATTGTCCTTTTATTCTTCCATGTCGTTTCCATTAATCTGTTGCTGTGCTTATTATATTTATGTGTGAATATTATTCCTGGTTGGTTTCTCTAGTGGTTTGAGGATTGGCCTGTTTACTTATTTTTGGTAGGCCTTTGAGGAACGAGGTTGTTGGGTGTGTGTGTAAGCCTGCAGTGCCATAATAGGCTACTGTCTTTTTTCCCTTCCACCACACAGCATCCTCTAACTCGGGCCTTAGTTAACCCTTTAGGGGGTGGCAGCCAGTCTTCAACCTACTAAGATACCAACCCTTGTGCCTTGTTTAGTTTTAGCAGCAATACATTCGGTGCAGTCAGGGACTAGGGGTGGGGCCTGTTACTAAGTGAGGTTGTCCCCATTGCACTCGGTTGTATTGAGCTAACCCCAGATGATGTTGTAAGGGTTAAGTCATTAAAGTTGTTTACCCCTTACAACACCACCGCTGAGCTGTGCTGAAGAGAGCCACTCGGTGTATTATTAGGACATAGACTAGGGATAATAGGCTTGGCACAGAGGTTTATGCACTGGACTTTCCATGGTTTTTGCTCTGTATTGTTCTCAATTCCTTAGCGATTGGGCATGATATAGATTGTTCTGGGAGTCTAGTAGTGGAATGGTTAGGTAATATTTGGGCAGTTTAGAATAACCTTAGAAGTTCTCTTGCATACTACACGCACTATGGACTAGACTCGGGGACAATAGATATTTTTGTCTCCTTGTTACTGCTTTAATAGAGCAAAGAGGAAGATAACATTTTTTCCTAGAGAACCTGCGTGTCTTGGTGTTTGATTCAGATATTAAGAGCGTGTCTGTTGCAGGCTAGTACGGTGCCGTGGGCTAGGCTATTAGACCATCTGGTTGCCCTGGCTGCCCTCGTAACAATATATATATATATATATATTGTCACAATGACCAGGGTCTTTTAGGGTCTTTTAGGAGTAGCTAGACTCGAGTGGCGCCAGACTTTCTGAAAGCAGCTGTGCCAAGTCGATTAGAAAGACCTGGTATTGTGAGTTTCACTCCGATACCCTTCCAATTGCACATGACTAGTTTTGCCATACCTCTAAGCATTTGTGTCTCAATAAACATTTGTGTAGAATGAGCCAATAGAGTGTTATTAGTTTCGTATATGAAGTTGTTCTTTAGTGGCAACATTGTACTTTGCAAGCTAGAGGCGGGTAGGTGAGGCAGGAATGTTGCTCTTGTGTCGGGAGGAGGGGAGGGGGGGGGGGGGGGGGGCGATCGTGGCAGCACCACGAGTTTCATTTAATTATGTGACCATTGCAAGTTTAGTTGTGTTACAATATCAAGATATACTTTATTTTATCTGCCACGCTGTTTTAGCCAATATGTTAACACAGGAATACGTTAGTATAAATTATTCTTGTAAAGTGTCTTAGTTGTTGTTGTTGTTGTTGTTCCCTAAGCTGCCTGGCTGAACAGCCCCGAGTCCCTGAGGAAGGCCATGGCCACGATCGGGCTTTCCCACAGAGCTCTCATTGAGTGTAGATTGTGTTGTTGGCATAAGTGGTTGTGTGAAATGCAGTCTTCTATGATGTGTTTAATGGTATGGGGTGCTGTGTTACATCCCGGGCAGGCGTCGACAACGGAGTCATCTAGTCTCTTCTGATAGCTCAGGAGAGCTGGATGGTGTCCGCATCTCAGCCTGGCCAGGTGGACTCTGTCCTCGCGAGGAAGGGAGGATTCGGAAGGATGGATTTCGGGAGGTCGTGCATGCAGCTGCGTGTTGTCTGTGAGTGAGTGGATGGATCGGCGAGAGATATAAGTATGGATGTGCTTCTGGAAGTTGGTTCGGGGTGGGCAGGGAGGGAGAGAGGACAATAATTGAGTGTGATACCGTGTGCTGGGTGTTGTTTTGATATTTCTTGGTGTCTGTGGGTGTGTTGTCATGTAGTTTAGTGGGTGGTCTTGGTTCGTGGAGGCTACTGCCAGGAATTGAGTGCCTCTCATGTCCAGGTGGTCTTTGACTTTGAGGATTTTGGTTTCTTGATGTAGGTGATCTGTGGGTGCAGTAGCTGTGGAGCCTGTAATGATCTTCAGGGCTTTGTTTTGAATAGTCTGTAAGGTCTTATGATGTGTTTCAGCTAGGTTAGAAGCCCAGGCTGGGCTTGCGTATTCCATCACTGATCTTATGTATTGTTTATATACTGTGGTGGTAGTTTCTTTGTTGTGTCCAAATTTTGTGTGAGCAAGTGACCTGAGGGCGTTAAGTCTGGGTGTCAGTTTCTTTTTAATGTTTGTGGTGTGCTGTTTGAATGTCATATGAGTATCATATGTTACTACTATGATTTTGTGTGTGTGTGTATGTGTTAGAGGTGTGTTGTTTATGGTGAGTTGAGGGATGTATTCGTGTTCTCATGTCCAGCTTGTGAGCAGGGTTGCGGTGGATTTGGCTGGGGCTAGATTAAGTCTGTTTGTAGTGCACCAGCCATGTAGTGTGTTGAGATAGGGTTGAAGGAGATCTGTTGCTCTTTTTGGGTCATGGTGTGTGCATGTGAGTGTTATGTCATCTGCATAGGAAGCTAAGTTTATTTGGGGCGTATTGGGTGTAGTTATATCGTGCATGTACAGATTGAAGAGTGCGGGCGATAGGACGGATCCTTGTGGGACTCCGTTTGGAAAGTTTCTGATTTTAGATGACTGACCGGCAAAAGATACGTGTGCACATCTGCCTGCTAGGAAGTTGGCCAGCCACCTTTTTGTGTTGTTGTGCATGTTTGTGTTGTAGATTTTGTTTGTTAGGTTGTGGCGGGGGATGGCATCGAAGGCTTTACTAATGTCGAGTGTGGCTAATATTGATCTGTGTGGTGGTCTAGCTGAGTTGATGCCGTCAAAAGCTCTTTGTGTAAGGTCTGTGAGAAGAGTGTTTGTGGAGTGCAGTGGCCTAAAGCCATGTTATGTTGGAGCTAGGGGTAGGTCGGGTGTAATTAGTTGTAATACTAGGTGTTCCATGACTTTGGAGGGGGAGCAAAGGAGTGTGATGGGGCGGTGCGAGGAGGTAGCGTGGGGTCTTTGTTGGGTTTGGGGAATGTGATGATGATATCATGCTTCCAAATGACTGGTATTGTGTTGTGTTTATAGCTGTAGTTTGATATGTTAGTGAGTGCTTGTATGCCTTGTGGTCCCAGGTGTCTGAGATGTATGTTTCTTATGTTGTCTAGGCCACAGGCGGGTGAGTGCTTGAGATTGTTGATGATATGCTTTTTCTGGTGATTGGTGAAGGGTGTATAGTCAGGGTCTGTGGGGAATTGTCTCTTACGTTGATGACACATCGGTCGTCTTTGTGAGGTTTTAGGTGGCTGACATGTGACAAGTGATTGATGAGAGTGTTTGCTTGTTGTTTACATGAAGGAGTAGAGTCTGTTGTTGTGATTGCAGCATGTGATTGTGTTGCTGTTGGAAAGTGTGATGCTGTTTAGTGTTTTGTAGAGTTTTTTGGGGTTTGTTTTGTGATCAAGTGTTTGTAGGAAGTTATTCCAATTTAGTTTTTGTTGTTCATGTATTTTGTTGTTAGTTTGGGTGTTGAGTGCTTGAATTTGTTGTGTGATGTCTTGTGTGTGGGGTGCTGGGGAGTGCTTCAGTATGTCGCGTTGTCTGATGAGGTTTTGAATTTCTGGTGTGAAGTTGGGGTTGTGTCTTTTTCTGTTACCTCTTGGAATGTGTTTCTTGTCAGCGTTTTGGATAGTTTTATTGAGTATGTGTACAGCATTGTTGATGTTAGTGATGGGTGTACTGTTTAGAGTTGTGAAGTGTTGTTCTGTCTCATTTGTGAATGATTCCCAGTTAGCTCTTTTATAATTGGTGTATGTGTGTTTGTGGCTAGCTGGGGTGAGTCTGGTTTTGGTGAGGTGAGACAGTATCAGGTCCAGGCGTTTTAATTTACCTTGAGTTTATCTAAACATTTCAATACTTCTCTCTCTGTAATGGTGATATTGCTTAGAACATCAGAATTATCTATCTGAACTATCGATGCTGTACGAATATCACTGAGGTCTTCTGTAGTGAAATCTGATGCAAAGAAGGTATTGAGGATATTACTAATTTGTACTTCGTCTTTGGTGTATTCTTCAGTTTCATTGACTAACGGTCCAACAGTTGAAGTAACTACTTTGTTCTTTCTAATATAACTATATAATTATTTTGGGTTTGTTTTACTTTGATTCGCAACATGTAACTCCAGGGTCTTTTTACTTTGCTTAATTAACGTTTTGGCTTTGCGTCGTAGTTCTACAAATTTCACCTGTTCTTCGTCATTTTGTGAGGATTTTAATCTATTATTATCAAACATTTTAGCAAGAAAACAGTCTGAAATATCTGTATTCCACCATTTTGGCTTATCACTCTGGCCTGTAAGCCGTATTTTCGATTTTGTTTTGCTTCAGAGTGTGAAGTAATACTATCTCCCAACTAGGTCACAGGTAAATTGAAGTCGCCAACAATTACGGTATCTTGCGAGTTACTTACGTCTGCAATTTGTACTGATTGAGGTGGAGGTCTGTATATTAATGCAAGTATTATTTTTGTACCTTTATTATTCTTTATTAGCACAAAGGATGTGTCGACATTCACAATTTGAGGTTTTGACATGAGGGGCAGGTTAAGACTTTCTTTGATAAAAATTAAAACGCCACCTCCATTTTTATTTATTCGGCTTTTCTCAAACATTACACAACCGGGAAGTGAATATTCTGCTAAAAAGTATGTCTTCTGCATTGAGCCAAGATTCTGTAATGCCAATAACATCGTAATTTTCTGTAAACACTAGTTCATCTAAATCTGAACATTTATTGCGTATGCTACAAGCGTTTGCATAGAAAACCTTTAAAGTATTGGATTTAGAATGCCCGGAATGCTCCTTAATCAAATTCTTTGTTCTGGTCAGATCTACATTTATTTACCTGTCTGTACTCGGTCCTCTATCCTCGTTCCTGGTGGTCCTCGGTCCTCGCTGTCCTCGATCATTGTCCCTGGTGGTCCTCGGTTCTCGCAGTTTTCGATCACCATCTCTGGTGGTCCTCGGTCTTTTCTGTCCTCGATCGTCGTCCCTGGTAGTCCTCGGTCCTCGATCATCGTCCCTGATGGTCCACGGTCTTCGATCCTAATCCCTGGTGGTCTGCGGGCCTCGCTCCTCGTTCCTGGTGGTCCGAGAGAGAGAGAGAGAGAGAGAGAGAGAGAGAGGGGGGGGGGGAGTGCTTAAGAGCGACAGGCACAAAACTAAATGCAAATTGTAGTACGTATTTGATAAAACAGGTGCACAACTATTATCACTAATTAAGTTCATAAATCTTTTCAGTCTGACTAAGACCAAACACCTAACGTATCATCCCAACTTCTGATATTGGAGTTATCATCATCCATCCTCCTCCAAGAAGACCCACTCAGTTTCTTAATCTCTCCCGACTGTCCTCCCACCCACCATATCAATCAACGTCTACACGTTTTTACTTTGTCACCAAATTTCCACTACTGGTGATAAATTACCCGCCGGCATTTCTTTCACCCGTTAATTATGTTTGCGGCCATCTAGCCAATGAAAAAATACTGCTTCTAGAAAAGGGATAAATCACCAGAATGTGGTTCATGGTTTTGATGTCACTACATTCATTACACAGTGCGTTGCATTAACTTTTAACACTGGTTGTTATTTATCGCCCAAGTGTCTGTCTATGTGTGTTTGTGAATATTGGTGTGGTGAGAGTGTGTGTCACTACTTTTTATTTATACAGTATTATTTATTGTGTAGCCTGTGTACCAAGGTGGGTAATTCAACCCTTACAGGCTCCAATAAGTTATGCCATGAGGCAGAATACATAAACCCTATATACAGTATAAGCGATTCATAATTTACATAATGCGCTTTTATTAATTATTCATTTTTGCCTCTTATCAGTTTGCTCTACCGTACAATAATGATAAATATTATTAGGAACACAGACTTTCTGTCACATAGAATCCCAGGACTGTTACACCTTTGTAGTTCGTATTTTTCTAACCAACTCGTTAAACAGCTTCAAGCTCCGTGTATCCAAACATTGTGACTCCAACGTACTGTAAAATGCATAAGTTTTACGAAATAAAGAATTAATTTAATTTAATTTAATTGACTAGTAGACTTAAGAGACAAGCTAAAGAAGAGGATCTTCAAAAGAGGTAAACAAAATGTATGATAACAAAACGTCTGCAGGCTCGTATACATAAATAAGGTGCATATTTTGAAAGCTACCTACTACCCCAATATCACTATGCATATTATCAAAATAAATACGAGTGAGTAAATATCAGTTGTTGAATAATTAGAATAAGATAATGCATCATTATATACAGTAGTTCACTGCTTATCAACCAGTAATCGTACTTTAGTCAAAATATGCAAAATGTGTGTACAGTGTGGTATAAGAATGACTAATATAACTAAATATGAGCTCACAAATCCTGGACACAAATAAGCACTACAACAATGTTTACATTATAGAGCAAATTATTCAACCACAATATGAATTGCAGGTGCTTTCGTACGACTGTATATATTCAATAACATGAAACCTATTTGGCACCACCCCATCAAACATATTGCTCCGATTGTAGGTTTATGAGTTTGGCTCGACAACCGGTGTGACTGTCAGCAGTGACAATCCCTGATAAACAGACAATGACAGGGAATGTTTTGGTGTGTCTGCCAGAATACCTTATTAAGACACGACCATAATATATATTGGGATGAGGTTGAGATTACTGGTCAGGCTGCTATAATGAAGGACTATTTGCGAGTCAGACTTGATCAGAGTATATAACAATACTATAAATCTAAATGATGGCCTTTACAAAAACGATAACCTCCTGCTAAATCTCCTCATTTATAACAAAATAAAAAATAATAATAATAAAAAGAGCTAGAAATATATGTCCAGATCGTCAGACTGTTAATTAGAACATCTGTAGGTTGACCTCTGAGGCCAGTTACCGAAGTAGCGCAAACTATTCAGGTACACATGTTTTTTTCTTCAAAATATGTATTGTTTACCTGTATCTGCGACGTGTACTATATATATATATATATATATATATATATATATATATATATATATATATATATATATATATATATACCGGTATATATATATATACAGGTATATATATATATATATACCGGTATATATATATATATATATATATATGTGGGGGAAGGGTAGGATGAGGATATTTAGATGAATATAATATAGATGGGTGGATAGATATATTAATATAATATAGATGGGTGGATAGACATATTAATAGTGTGTGTGCGGACAATATAATATAGATGGGTGGATAGACATATTAATAGTGTGTGTGCGGACAATATAATATAGATGGGTGGATAGACATATTAATAGTGTGTGTGCGGACAATATAATATAGATGGGTGGATAGACATATTAATAGTGTGTGTGCGGACAATATAATATAGATGGGTGGTAGACATATTAATAGTGTGTGTGCGGACAATATAATATAGATGGGTGGATAGACATATTAATAGTGTGTGTGCGGACAATATAATATAGATGGGTGGATAGACATATTAATAGTGTGTGTGCGGACAATATAATATAGATGGGTGGATAGACATATTAATAGTGTGTGTGCGGACAATAATATAGATGGGTGGATAGAACATATTAATAGTGTGTGTGCGGACAATATAATATAGATGGGTGATAGACATTTAATAGTGGTGTGCGGACAATACTAGATGGTGGATAGACATATTAATAGTGTGTGCGGACAATATAATATAGATGGGTGGATAGACATATTAATAGTGTGTGTGCGGACAATATAATATAGATGGGTGGATAGACATATTAATAGTGTGTGTGCGGACAATATAATATAGATGGGTGGATAGACATATTAATAGTGTGTGTGCGGACAATATAATATAGATGGGTGGATAGACATATTAATAGTGTGTGTGCGGACAATATAATATAGATGAGGGGATTGACATATTTATAGTGTGTGTGCGGACAATATGATAAAGATGGGTGGATAGACATATTAATAGTGTGTGTGCTGGACAATATAATATAGATGGGTGATAGACATATTAATAGTGTGTGTGCGGACAATATAATATAGATGGTGGTTAGACATATTAATAGTGTGTGTGCGGACAATATAATATAGATGGGTGGATAGACATATTAATAGTGTGTGTGCGGACAATATAATATAGATGGGTGGATAGACATATTAATAAGTGTGTGTGGCGGACAATATAATATAGATGGGTGGATAGACATTAATTGGTGTGGTGCGGACAATATAATATAGATGGGTGGTAAGACATATTAATAGTGTGTGTGCAGATAATATAATATAGATGGGTGGATAGAAATATTAATAGTGTGTGTGCGGACAATATATTATAGATGGGTGGACAGACATATCAATATAATATAGATGGGTGGATAGACATATTAATAGTGTGTGTGTGCGGACATATAAATATAGATGGGTGGATAGACATATTAATAGTGTGTGTGTGCGGACAATATAATATAGATGGGTGGATAGACATATTAATAGTGTGTGTGCGGACAATATAATATAGATGGGTGGATAGACATATTAATAGTGTGTGTGCGGACAATATAATATAGATGGGTGGATAGACATATTAATAGTGTGTGTGCGGACAATATAATATAGATGGGTGGATAGACATATTAATAGTGTGTGTGCGGACAATATAATATAGATGGGTGGATAGACATATTAATAGTGTGTGTGCGGACAATATAATATAGATGGGTGGATAGACATATAATAGTGTGTGTGCGGACAATATAATATAGATGGGTGGAGATAGACAATATAATATAGATGTGTGGATAGACATATAGATGGGTGGATAGACATATTAATATTGTGTGTGAGAACAATATAATATAGATGGGTGGATAGACATATTAATATAATATAGATGGGTGGATAGACATATTAATATAATATAGATGGGTGGATAGACATATTAATAGTGTGTGGATAGACATATAATAGTGTGTGTGCGGACAATATAATATAGATGACAATATAATGTAGATGGGTGGATAGACATATTAATAGTGTGTGTGCGGACAATATAATGTAGATGGGTGGATAGACATATTAATAGTGTGTGTGCGGACAATATAATGTAGATGGGTGGATAGACATAGACATATTAATAGTGTGTGTGTGTGTGCGGACAATATAATGTAGATGGGGGGATAGACATATTAATAGTGTGTGTGCGGACAATATAATATAGATGGGTGGATATAGATGGGTGGATAGACATATTAATAGTGTGTGTGTGATAGACATATTAATAGTGTGTGTGCGGACAATATAATATAGATAGACATATTATAGTGTGTGTGCGGACAATATAATATAGATGGGTGGATAGACATATTAATAGTGTGTGTGCGGACAATATAATATAGATGGTGTGTGCGGACAATATAATATAGATGGGTGGATAGACATATTAATAGTGTGTGTGCGGACATATAATATAGATGGGTGGATAGACATATTAATAGTGTGTGTGCGGACAATATAATATAGATGTGTGGATAGACATATTAATAGTGTGTGTGCGGACAATATAATATAGATGCGTGGATGGACATATTAATAGTGTGTGTGGGCACGATATAGTATAGATGGGTGGATAGACATATTAATAGTGTGTGTGCGGACAATAATAATATAGATGGGTGGATAGACATATTAATAGTGTGTGTGCGGACAATATAATATAGATGGGTGGATAGACATATTAATAGTGTGTGTGCGGACAATATAATATAGATGGGTGGATAGACATATTAATAGTGTGTGTGCGGACAATATAATATAGATGGGTGGATAGACATATTAATAGTGTGTGTGCGGACAATATAATAATATAGATGGGTGGATAGACATATTAATAGTGTGTGTGCGGACAATATAATATAGATGGGTGGATAGACATATTAATAGTGTGTGTGCGGACAATATAATATAGATGGGTGGATAGACATATTAATAGTGTGTGTGCGGACAATATAATATAGATGGGTGGATAGACATATTAATAGTGTGTGTGCGGACAATATAATATAGATGGGTGGATAGACATATTAATAGTGTGTGTGTGCGGACAATATAATATAGATGGGTGGATAGACATATTAATAGTGTGTGTGCGGACAATATAATATAGATGGGTGGATAGACATATTAATAGGGGTGTGCGGACAATATAATATAGATGGGTGGATAGACATATTAATAGTGTGTGTGCGGACAATATAATATAGATGGGTGGATAGACATATTAATAGTGTGTGTGCGGACAATATAATATAGATGGGTGGATAGACATATTAATAGTGTGTGTGCGGACAATATAATAATATAGATGGGTGGATAGACATATTAATAGTGTGTGTGCGGACAATATAATATAGATGGGTGGATAGACATATTAATAGTGTGTGTGCGGACAATATAATATAGATGGGTGGATAGACATATTAATAGTGTGTGTGCGGACAATATAATATAGATGGGTGGATAGACATATTAATAGTGTGTGTGTGCGGACAATATAATATAGATGGGTGGATAGACATATTAATAGTGTGTGTGCGGACAATATAATATAGATGGGTGGATAGACATATTAATAGTGTGTGTGCGGACAATATAATATAGATGGGTGGATAGACATATTAATAGTGTGTGTGCGGACAATATAATATAGATGGGTGGATAGACATATTAATAGTGTGTGTGCGGACAATATAATATAGATGGGTGGATAGACATATTAATAGTGTGTGTGCGGACAATATAATATAGATGGGTGGATAGACATATTAATAGTGTGTGTGCGGACAATATAATATAGATGGGTGGATAGACATATTAATAGTGTGTGTGCGGACAATATAATATAGATGGGTGGATAGACATATTAATAGTGTGTGTGCGGACAATATAATATAGATGGGTGGATAGACATATTAATAGTGTGTGTGCGGACAATATAATATAGATGGGTGGATAGACATATTAATAGTGTGAGTGTGTGCGGACAATATAATATAGATGGGTGGATAGACATATTAATAGTGTGTGTGCGGACAATATAATATAGATGGGTGGATAGACATATTAATAGTGTGTGTGCGGACAATATAATATAGATGGGTGGATAGACATATTAATAGTGTGTAATATAGATGGGTGGATAGACATATTAATAGTGTGTGTGCGGACAATATAATATAGATGGGTGGATAGACATATTAATAGTGTGTGTGCGGACAATATAATATAGATGGGTGGATAGACATATTAATAGTGTGTGTGCGGACAATATAATATAGATGGGTGGATAGACATATTAATAGTGTGTGTGCGGACAATATAATATAGATGGGTGGATAGACATATTAATAGTGTGTGTGCGGACAATATAATATAGATGGGTGGATAGACATATTAATAGTGTGTGTGCGGACAATATAATATAGATGGGTGGATAGACATATTAATAGTGTGTGTGCGGACAATATAATATAGATGGGTGGATAGACATATTAATAGTGTGTGTGCGGACAATATAATATAGATGGGTGGATAGACATATTAATAGTGTTGTGCGGACAATATAATATAGATGGGTGGATAGACATATTAATAGTGTGTGTGCGGACAATATAATATAGATGGGTGGATAGACATATTAATAGTGTGTGTGCGGACAATATAATATAGATGGGTGGATAGACATATTAATAGTGTGTGTGCGGACAATATAATATAGATGGGTGGATAGACATATTAATAGTGTGTGTGCGGACAATATATAGATGGGTGGATAGACATATTAATAGTGTGTGTGCGGACAATATAATATAGATGGGTGGATAGACATATTAATAGTGTGTGTGCGGACAATATAATATAGATGGGTGGATAGACATATTAATAGTGTGTGTGCGGACAATATAATATAGATGGGTGGATAGACATATTAATAGTGTGTGTGCGGACAATATAATATAGATGGGTGGATAGACATATTAATAGTGTGTGTGCGGACAATATAATATAGATGGGTGGATAGACATATTAATAGTGTGTGTGCGGACAATATAATATAGATGGGTGGATAGACATATTAATAGTGTGTGTGCGGACAATATTATAATATTAATATGGTGCGGACAATATATATGGGTGGATAGACATATTAATAGTGTGTGTGCGGACAATATAATATAGATGGGTGGATAGACATATTAATAGTGTGTGTGCGGACAATATAATATAGATGGTGGATAGACATATTAATAGTGTGTGTGCGGACAATATAATATAGATGGGTGGATAGACATATTAATAGTGTGTGTGCGGACAATATAATATAGATGGGTGGATAGACATATTAATAGTGTGTGTGCGGACAATAATATAGATGGGTGGATAGACATATTAATAGTGTGTGTGCGGACAATATAATATAGATGGGTGGATAGACATATTAATAGTGTGTGTGCGGACAATATAATATAGATGGGTGGATAGACATATTAATAGTGTGTGTGCGGACAATATAATAGATGGGTGGATAGACATATTAATAGTGTGTGTGCGGACAATATAATATAGATGGGTGGATAGACATATTAATAGTGTGTGTGCGGACAATATAATATAGATGGGTGGATAGACATATTAATAGTGTGTGTGCGGACAATATAATAGATGGGTGGATAGACATATTAATAGTGTGTGTGCGGACAATATAATATAGATGGGTGGATAGACATATTAATAGTGTGTGTGCGGACAATATAATATAGATGGGTGGATAGACATATTAATAGTGTGTGTGCGGACAATATAATATAGATGGGTGGATAGACATATTAATAGTGTGTGTGCGGACAATATAATATAGATGGGTGGATAGACATATTAATAGTGTGTGTGCGGACAATATAATATAGATGGGTGGATAGACATATTAATAGTGTGTGTGCGGACAATATAATATAGATGGGTGGATAGACATATTAATAGTGTGTGTGCGGACAATATATATAGATGGGTGGATAGACATATTAATAGTGTGTGTGCGGACAATATAATATAGATGGGTGGATAGACATATTAATAGTGTGTGTGCGGACAATATAATATAGATGGGTGGATAGACATATTAATAGTGTGTGTGCGGACAATATAATATAGATGGGTGGATAGACATATTAATAGTGTGTGTGCGGACAATATAATATAGATGGGTGGATAGACATATTAATAGTGTGTGTGCGGACAATATAATATAGATGGGTGGATAGACATATTAATAGTGTGTGTGCGGACAATATAATATAGATGGGTGGATAGACATATTAATAGTGTGTGTGCGGACTAATATAGATGGGTGGATAGACATATTAATAGTGTGTGTGCGGACAATATAATATAGATGGGTGGATAGACATATTAATAGTGTGTGTGCGGACAATATAATATAGATGGGTGGATAGACATATTAATAGTGTGTGTGCGGACAATATAATATAGATGGGTGGATAGACATATTAATAGTGTGTGTGCGGACAATATAATATAGATGGGTGGATAGACATATTAATAGTGTGTGTGCGGACAATATAGTATAGATGGGTGGATAGACATATTAATAGTGTGTGTGCGGACAATATAATATAGATGGGTGGATAGACATATTAATAGTGTGTGTGCGGACAATATAATATAGATGGGTGGATAGACATTAATAGTGTGTGTGCGGACAATATAATATAGATGGGTGGATAGACATATTAATAGTGTGTGTGCGGACAATATAATATAGATGGGTGGATAGACATATTAATAGTGTGTGTGCGGACAATATAATATAGATGGGTGGATAGACATATTAATAGTGTGTGTGCGGACAATATAATATAGATGGGTGGATAGACATATTAATAGTGTGTGTGCGGACAATATAATATAGATGGGTGGATAGACATATTAATAGTGTGTGTGCGGACAATATAATATAGATGGGTGGATAGACATATTAATAGTGTGTGTGCGGACAATATAATATAGATGGGTGGATAGACATATTAATAGTGTGTGTGCGGACAATATAATATAGATGGGTGGATAGACATATTAATAGTGTGTGTGCGGACAATATAATATAGATGGGTGGATAGACATATTAATAGTGTGTGTGCGGACAATATAATATAGATGGGTGGATAGACATATTAATAGTGTGTGTGCGGACAATATAATATAGATGGGTGGATAGACATATTAATAGTGTGTGTGCGGACAATATAATATAGATGGGTTTGATAGACATATTAATAGTGTGTGTGCGGACAATATAATATAGATGGGTGGATAGACATATTAATAGTGTGTGTGCGGACAATATAATATAGATGGGTGGATAGACATATTAATAGTGTGTGTGCGGACAATATAATATAGATGGGTGGATAGATATATTAATATAATATAGATGGGTGGATAGACATATTAATAGTGTGTGTGTGCGGACAATATAATATAGATGGGTGGATAGACATATTAATAGTGTGTGTGCGGACAATATAATATAGATGGGTGGATAGACATATTAATAGTGTGTGTGCGGACAATATAATATAGATGGGTGGATAGACATATTAATAGTGTGTGTGCGGACAATATAATATAGATGGGTGGATAGACATATTAATAGTGTGTGTGCGGACAATATAATATAGATGGGTGGATAGACATATTAATAGTGTGTGTGCGGACAATATAATATAGATGGGTGGATAGACATATTAATAGTGTGTGTGCGGACAATATAATATAGATGGGTGGATAGACATATTAATAGTGTGTGTGCGGACAATATAATATAGATGGGTGGATAGACATATTAATAGTGTGTGTGCGGACAATATAATATAGATGGGTGGATAGACATATTAATAGTGTGTGTGCGGACAATATAATATAGATGGGTGGATAGACATATTAATAGTGTGTGTGCGGACAATATAATATAGATGGGTGGATAGACATATTAATAGTGTGTGTGCGGACAATAATTTATAGATGGGTGGATAGACATTAATAGTGTGTGTGCGGACAATATAATATAGATGGGTGGATAGACATATTAATAGTGTGTGTGCGGACAATATAATATAGATGGGTGGATAGACATATTAATAGTGTGTGTGCGGACAATATAATATAGATGGGTGGATAGACATATTAATAGTGTGTGTGCGGACAATATAATATAGATGGGTGGATAGACATATTAATAGTGTGTTAATATAGATGGGTGGATAGACATATTAATAGTGTGTGCGGACAATATAATATAGATGGGTGGATAGACATATTAATAGTGTGTGTGCGGACAATATAATATAGATGGGTGGATAGACATATTAATAGTGTGTGTGCGGACAATATAATATAGATGGGTGGATAGACATATTAATAGTGTGTGTGCGGACAATATAATATAGATGGGTGGATAGACATATTAATAGTGTGTGTGCGGACAATATAATATAGATGGGTGGATAGACATATTAATAGTGTGTGTGCGGACAATATAATATAGATGGGTGGATAGACATATTAATAGTGTGTGTGCGGACAATATAATATAGATGGGTGGATAGACATATTAATAGTGTGTGTGCGGACAATATAATATAGATGGGTGGATAGACATATTAATAGTGTGTGTGCGGACAATATAATATAGATGGGTGGATAGACATATTAATAGTGTGTGTGCGGACAATATAATATAGATGGGTGGATAGACATATTAATAGTGTGTGTGCGGACAATATAATATAGATGGGTGGATAGACATATTAATAGTGTGTGTGCGGACAATATAATATAGATGGGTGGATAGACATATTAATAGTGTGTGTGCGGACAATATAATATAGATGGGTGGATAGACATATTAATAGTGTGTGTGCGGACAATATAATATAGATGGGTGGATAGACATATTAATAGTGTGTGTGCGGACAATATAATATAGATGGGTGGATAGACATATTAATAGTGTGTGTGCGGACAATATAATATAGATGGGTGGATAGACATATTAATAGTGTGTGTGCGGACAATATAATATAGATGGGTGGATAGACATATTAATAGTGTGTGCGGTAATATAGATGGGTGGATAGACATATTAATAGTGTGTGTGCGGACAATATTATATAGATGGGTGGATAGACATATTAATAGTGTGTGTGCGGACAATATAATATAGATGGGTGGATAGACATATTAATAGTGTGTGTGCGGACAATATAATATAGATGGGTGGATAGACATATTAATAGTGTGTGTGTAATATAGATGGGTGGATAGACATATTAATAGTGTGTGTGCGGACAATATAATATAGATGGGTGGATAGACATATTAATAGTGTGTGTGCGGACAATATAATATAGATGGGTGGATAGACATATTAATAGTGTGTGTGCGGACAATATAATATAGATGGGTGGATAGACATATTAATAGTGTGTGTGCGGACAATATAATAGATGGGTGGTTAGACATATTAATAGTGTGTGTGTGCGGACAATATAATATAGATGGGTGGATAGACATATTAATAGTGTGTGTGCGGACAATATAATATAGATGGGTGGATAGACATATTAATAGTGTGTGTGCGGACAATATAATATAGATGGGTGGATAGACATATTAATAGTGTGTGTGCGGACAATATAATATAGATGGGTGGATAGACATATTAATAGTGTGTGTGCGGACAATATAATATAGATGGGTGGATAGACATATTAATAGTGTGTGTGCGGACAATATAATATAGATGGGTGGATAGACATATTAATAGTGTGTGTGCGGACAATATAATATAGATGGGTGGATAGACATATTAATAGTGTGTGTGCGGACAATATAATATAGATGGGTGGATAGACATATTAATAGTGTGTGTGCGGACAATATAATATAGATGGGTGGATAGACATATTAATAGTGTGTGTGCGGACAATATAATATAGATGGGTGGATAGACATATTAATAGTGTGTGTGCGGACAATATATATAGATGGGTGGATAGACATATTAATAGTGTGTGTGCGGACAATATAATATAGATGGGTGGATAGACATATTAATAGTGTGTGTGCGGACAATATAATAAGATGGGTGGATAGACATATTAATAGTGTGTGTGCGGACAATATAATATAGATGGGTGGATAGACATATTAATAGTGTGTGTGCGGACAATATAATATAGATGGGTGGATAGACATATTAATAGTGTGTGTGCGGACAATATAATATAGATGGGTGGATAGACATATTAATAGTGTGTGTGCGGACAATATAATATAGATGGGTGGATAGACATATTAATAGTGTGTGTGCGGACAATATAATATAGATGGGTGGATAGACATATTATAGTGTGTGTGCGGACAATATAATATAGATGGGTGGATAGACATATTAATAGTGTGTGTGCGGACAATATAATATAGATGGGTGGATAGACATATTAATAGTGTGTGTGCGGACAATATAATATAGATGGGTGGATAGACATATTAATAGTGTGTGTGCGGACAATATAATATAGATGGGTGGATAGACATATTAAGTGTGTGTGCGGACAATATAATATAGATGGGTGGATAGACATATTAATAGTGTGTGTGCGGACAATATAATATAGATGGGTGGATAGACATATTAATAGTGTGTGTGCGGGGGATATAATATAGATGGGTGGATAGACATATTAATAGTGTGTGTGCGGACAATATAATATAGATGGGTGGATAGACATATTAATAGTGTGTGTGCGGACAATATAATATAGATGGGTGGATAGACATATTAATAGTGTGTGTGCGGACAATATAATATAGATGGGTGGATAGACATATTAATAGTGTGTGTGCGGACAATATAATATAGATGGGTGGATAGACATATTAATAGTGTGTGTGCGGACAATATAATATAGATGGGTGGATAGACATATTAATAGTGTGTGTGCGGACAATATAATATAGATGGGTGGATAGACATATTAATAGTGTGTGTGCGGACAATATAATATAGATGGGTGGATAGACATATTAATAGTGTGTGCGGACAATATAATATAGATGGGTGGATAGACATATTAATAGTGTGTGTGCGGACAATATAATATAGATGGGTGGATAGACATATTAATAGTGTGTGTGCGGACAATATAATATAGATGGGTGGATAGACATATTAATAGTGTGTGTGCGGACAATATAATATAGATGGGTGGATAGACATATTAATAGTGTGTGTGCGGACAATATAATATAGATGGGTGGATAGACATATTAATAGTGTGTGTGCGGACAATATAATATAGATGGGTGGATAGACATATTAATAGTGTGTGTGCGGACAATATAATATAGATGGGTGGATAGACATATTAATAGTGTGTGTGCGGACAATATAATATAGATGGTGGATAGACATATTAATAGTGTGTGTGCGGACAATATAATATAGATGGGTGGATAGACATATTAATAGTGTGTGTGCGGACAATATAATATAGATGGGTGGATAGACATATTAATAGTGTGTGTGCGGACAATATAATATAGATGGGTGGATAGATTAGTGTGTGCGGACAATATAATATAGATGGGTGATAGATAATAGTGTGTGTGCGGACAATATAATATAGATGGGTGGATAGACATATTAATAGTGTGTGTTGTTACGACCTGGCACTCGGGTACACAAGGGCTCTCAATCAGGACTCTAATACGGCTCGCTGCCACAACGGAAACACACGATCCCAACCCCTGAGTACTGCCAGCCGAACAAAAAACACCAATACCCTCCAGAGTTCAATCTGCTATAACGGGGTATACCAGAACTCGGTACTAGTGTTCAACAACAGACTAATAAAGAGACAGGAATTCTCTAGTCTGGTCAACAATCAAACAAAGAAGTAAGAAACAACAACACCAAAGAATAGTGTTGGCCGAAGCCGAAGTAATCCACCCTTGACTAAGAACTTAAGAAGTCCTCCACCCTCTACTTCGGATCGGCACTATTACGTTACGTTAATTAATAGTCCTTAAGCATCGAGCAAGGAATCTTCTGAAAAAAGTTAGATGCTTCTCGGATGCTCGTAAGAAGTACGTATCGGATTTTGAACAGTAATTCAATAAGAAAAACACTGGCAATTAAATACTATTACAGGTTTAAATTGGCATAAGAATAATTAAAAGAATATGCAATAGTAAATGGCAAACATTAAAAAGAAGTACTCCGCAAATGCAACGGCAATAGCCTACTCGGATTGTGCTCGTGGGCCACTAATCACTAAAGTAGCCAAGCTTGCAACACATGAAATCAATAGTGCATAAACAATATCATACATAAGGAAAGCTTCAATACTATTCTGTATCTACTAATCGAGTAAAGTCTAGCTGGGGTACTGTGGGCAAAAGGTAGCAGTGACTGAGCAAAAACGGCTCGTAGCCTAGCGAAGTCCTCACAACTGTTTAAAGTATTACGTTAACACTAACAAGTGCACTTTGAGAAATCCAGATCCCTTGTATCTGGTTTTCTCCCGGCTCCTTGACAAAGTAAAAACAAGCTGTTAATAAAATACAGGGTGGTTAGGCTCTTGCCCTCACGCACTGTAAATTATTAACTCAACACAGTCAGCCGCGAAGACAACCTAGGCTTCACTGAACCGAAACGAGTATGCAGGTTTATCGCTTAACCACTGCATCAAACAACAACTCGTAACACAGAAAAGCCTTACCCCAGTCTAGCATTACCTAGACTAGCAGAAACCAGGAATAATAATAATAACACACAGGGAAATGCATAGACAAGTGCAACAAACATAAATCAATCCTATTCTAAGTTAACCCTTCCAAAATAGGCTATCTAATAGGCATGTATCTCATGAGAACTCAAGCGATAATACGTTGGCTGACTAGCTCTGCACCAACGGGACCATGGAAGTTAAAAAGGGTAGGGAAAAGAGGAGATAAGAATGTAAGGTAGTAGAGAAAGTTCACATCAGTCAGAAGAATATATATAGTTAGCAAGGGAAATGAGAAGTCGCTCTGCCTAATGAGTTCTGATCAAAAAATGGCTAGACTTCCCTTTTTATACTCGGCCCTCTAGTGAGCCCAACGTGAACTACTAAGGACCGCCCACTGACAATCATTACGTAATTTCTCTCTCTCCTCTGGGATAGACAAAGGCTTTCCTAGCACTGAGGGGAGGGGGGAGGGGGGGGGAGTGCTAGTGAGTTAGGCCCACCTCCCGCATGGCGCACCCACTGACCCCCAACTGTGGCTGCCGCTTCTCCCATCATTACAAATAAGTTTTACACACAATACTTATAACTAATGATATAAAATAGAACTCGTTGACTCAGATGAAAACAAAATACATATTCATATTACTTATAGTACAACGGCTCACATGAACTAAGTTAGGAAACTCTACATAGACTACAGCCAAAGTTCCTGCCCTGACGATCCTAGCGAGAGTGGGGCATGACTAGGCGTTCTGTACAGCATGCTCACACTGGACATGCGTCACACCTCCCCCAAGATTTTACTTGCTCAACCCTGAGCTAAAATCTGACAAACACAGAACCCCATCAAGCCCCTCACACCCAGCGACCCAGCGACCGCATGGCACTAAAACAAAGCTGAGTTTATCACCAAAACGCATCTTATTATTAACCAAAAATTCACATTTTATAACTCCTCCCAACAATAGCAAAAAGACACAATATCATGCTCCCAGAGCGAGCTTACAGCAGCTCAGCCGTTTGATAGTTTGTGGACTACTCAAACTCTATAGGCTATGACAAACTTATACGATTACCTATATCAAAAGAAAGAGTTTTTTATATGATTTTTATATTTTAATATGTTTTTCCCGGCTGCACTATAAGGGCAGCCTATTTTCCTCCACTCAAACCCACACACCTGTGATAGCCTACGACTGATCATCCACCCTTGATAAACAATCCGCGATCACATTGTCACATCCAGCAATATGACGGATGTCCAGGTTATACTCCTGCAACATCAAAGACCACCTGGTCAGTCTCATATTGTGATTGTGAAATTGATTCAGGAATCTCAAAGGGTGATGATCAGTGTAGATAACCACGACTGGGCCATAGGCTGGAACATACACCTCGAAGTGCCTGAGCGACAGCACAATCGCCAGTAATTCCTTTTCTATTGTAGAATAGTTCTTTTGTGCAGCATTGAACTTCTTAGAAAAGAAACTTACTGGGTGTTCCACACCTTCATTGTCTGTCTGTAGCAAGACGGCACCAGCCCCTACACCACTAGCATCTGTTGCCAGCTGAAAAGGCCTGTTAAAGTCTGGGGCCCTGAGTATCGGGTGAGTACATAGCAAATGTTTCACCAAAGTGAAAGCCTTTTCACACTCAGGTGCCCACAAAAACTTTTTGTCTTCAGATAACAAATCTGTGAGAGGTGCCAACACCGTTGAGTAACCTTTTATGAAGCGTCTGTAGTAGCCTATCATACCCAAGAATCTCATAATCTGCTTCTTGGTTGTTGGGTGCGGAAATTTATTGATAGCCTGTACCTTGTTCTGAGGAGGGCACACCTGTCCCCTTCCCACTACAAACCCAAGGTACTGCACAGTGGCTTTTACGAAGTCACACTTTGCCAAATTTACTACCAGACCTGCTTCACTAAGTTTCCGGAACAAGGTCTCAAGGTGCTCACAATGGCTCTCAAAGTCGTCATCATAAATGATTACATCGTCCAAATATACGGTGCAATTTGGAATGTCCTTTACAATTTCATTCATCAGGTTCTGAAACGTTGCTGGTGCATTCTTAAGCCCGTAAGGCATAACATTGCACCGGTAGGTACTCCCGTCCACAACAAAACCACATACCTCTTTAGCACGCTCGGACAAAGGTACTTGCCAGTAACCTTTTACTAAATCTACTTTAGACAAAAAACGAGCATTACCAATTTTGTCAACACTATCATCAACCCGAGGAAGAGGATATGGGTTAGTTGGAGTCAAACCGTTTAACCTACGGAAATCAATACAAAAGCGTACCTTGCCATCTGGCTTAGGCTGCAGTGTTACAGGGGAAGTCCACTTAACTGTGCCTTTCTCTATCAACCCTCTACCGAGCATATACTCCAACTCATCCCTCAGAGCTGGTAGTTTTATGGGGGGCACACGGTACGGGATTGACTTAAAGGGTAGATGGTCCCCCACGTCAACATCATGCATAGCCTGAGTAGTGAGGCCTGGGTGTTCAGCAAATACAGTGGGGTATGAACCGAACAACTGACGGATAGCATCAAACTGCGGCTCAGGCAAATGAGCTATAGCCTCGTCAGCCCTTAGGCTCGAGTTCCCCGCCCACTGATCCGCTGAAACATGTTGATCCCAGCTATCCTCCTCTGAAGCTTGACTGTCCCCTCTCCTTCTCCACCACGGCCGCAACAAGCCAACACAGGGACAGTGAGAGGCTCAGAGGGGCGCCTCACATACTCTTTAATAAGGTTCACGTGACATAACTGGTTCTTTTTCCTCCTGTCTGGAGTGGCAACAAGGTAATCTAAGTCTGAAATTTTTTCTACAATTTTATAAGGTCCAGTGTACTTCGCAGAGAGGGGGTTACCAACCAAAGGCAACAAAATTAATACCTCTTGTCCTACAGTGAACTTCCGGAGCCTCACTTTGCGATCATACCTGTCCTTCATCAAAGCTTGTGATTCTGTCAAATTTCTACCTGCCATCTCCAGACTCTTAAGCATGCGCTCACGGCTTTCAAGCACATACTTTAATAATGGACAAGGCTGCACAGTCCCCTCCCAAATTTCTTTCAGCATGTTAAGGGGGCCCCTGACACGGTGTCCAAAAATCAGCTCGTTTGGACTAAATCCCAGGCTCTCACCAGGTACCTCCCGAGCAGCAAACAGCACATAAGGCAATCCAAGATCCCAATCCATACCGTTGTCAGCACAATAACACCTGAGCATGCTTTTAAGTGTAGCATGCCACCGCTCAAGCACCCCTTGACTCTCAGGGTGATACGCTGACGATACTACTGCTCGTATCCCATGCTGTTGCATTGTTTGCTTGAACATGTTGGAGGTGAAATTAGATCCCTGATCAGACTGAATCTCCTCCGGGTACCCGTACCTTGAGAAGTACCACAACAAGTTACTGACTACCGTCTTAGCCATTCCATTTTTCATAGGGTATGCATCGGGGTATCTAGTGGCAACATCCATTATGGTTAACAAAAATTTATTTCCCGCCTTAGTGGGAGGGAGTGGACCAACCATGTCAACAATAATTTTACTAAAGGGTGGCCCAATCACAGGAATAGGGTGTAACGGAGCCTTAGGAATAACTTGGTTCGGTTTCCCGACACGTTGACAAATATCACAGGAGTTTATCCATGACTGCACATGAGACTTCATCCCCGGCCACCAAAACAATTTCCCCAAAGCCGCCACCGTTTTTCTCACCCCTAGATGTCCTGCCAGTGGTGTGTCATGCGCCAACCTCAGTAGGCTATCCCTGCACTCCCGTGGCACCACCAACTGGTCCACTACTCCGGACCCCTTTTGCCAACTACGTTTAGGGTCTTGAAAACGCCTATAAAGGATGCCTTCTAAATAAAAAAAATCTCCTGGCTGTGCATCGCCGTCCTCGTCGAGCTCTACAGCTCCATTAGCACACGTTTGGAGCTCAGGGTCCTCTAGTTGCAACCGACTTATATCTGAGGGTGCCAAGCGATCTAACTGCTCCCGGAGCAATGCATGACCTTCCCCGATACTGGGCTGCTCCCTCTGTCTCTCTCGATGTACATAACGTTGCTGTCGTGGAGACTCGTCATGCCCAGCCTCGTCACTCTCGATGACAGGCCCAGGGGCTACTCCAGAATTAAGTAATGGTGCTAATACTGAATCACCCAGGAGAGCCGCCGAGTCAAAACTCTTAAAACCAACTCCAGCTTTAGCCTCCTCCTGTTGATCGTTCCTCCGCTGGTCTGAAGGCGGAGGACTAGGCTGTGACACTTTAGCTGCCCGAGCTCGGGTGACAACACACGCCATGGGTTGTGTCTGGCACCGCTCGACCCACTCTTGCTCTTCCCTACTCACGTCGGCCGGCCTCTCGGCAACGACTAAGGGTAGAACCTCGGAAGCGGGCATTGCAAAGTCGTTGCCGAGAAGAAGGTCGACGCCCTCCACTGGCAGTTTCTCCACAATCCCGACATCCAATTCACGTGCCACACCATCCACCTCCAACTCCAACCGCACCAGCGGGTATGACCGAGTTGCATTAATACCCTGCACCACTACCACCCGAGCCGCGTTTATAGGGTAGCCAGTCAAGTTTTTCATCAGAGTCTGGGAAGCACCTGTATCACGCAAGACCTCTACTCCATGCTTGCGCCCCGCCCACATCACGCAACCCCGCCCTCTATGGTCGCAAAAAACATCCTGAGCAGGGTTCGAGCCTCCCAGGTGCTTCTGCATTGGCTGTGCCTCAGCCTCTGACGAACTGCCCCAGGCAAACTCAGATGACTTCGGAGACACACCAATGTTGCAGGCCAAAGACACAGCTGCTGTAGGTGGTTTGCTAGGACAGACTCTTGCAAAGTGCCCCTTTTTATGACAATGATAACACTCCACCTCCCCTTTGGGCTTCCCTTGGTACTGGGAAGGGCCCGGCCCCTTCTTAAATGGGACGGTGCTAGTCTTGTGGTCAGTCTTGGTATCATGGCTCTTGTACTTGTTTGCATAAGGTATATCACTAACTCGGGGGGGTGGGGCGTCACGCCCCTTGTTACCTGCCTCACTACGCTGGGCGGACCCGCACCCACGAATTAGTGATAGCCGGAGGTCAGCCATCTCAGCTGCCTCCTGTAGAGTTTTTGGGTTCTTTTCTTTAATAGTTAAAGTCATTTCTGCACCAGTACACTTATAAAACTGCTCGAGCAGAAACAGCTCAGTCAACTGTTCGGCCGTCTCAGCTTTCTCAGAACGTGTCCAGTTTTTAAGTGCATCTTTTAAGTCCCGGGCATGTTCAAGAAAGGTCACCTCCCTAGTCTTTGTAACACCCCGAAACTTCAATCGATATGTTTCCGGTTGCAACTCGTATGCCCGTAGGACAGCTCTCTTCAATTCTGGGTAGTCAATGCAAGACTCTAAAGGCAGTGCATCATAAGCCTTCAGACCCTTACCCGTAAGTCTTGAGGAGACTAGAGCTGCCCACTTCTCTTCAGGCCAATTATGCTCCCTACATTTCTTCTCAAAACGATTAAAAAATTCTGTGACTTCAGTTTCACTAAATACCGGCACCAATTTGACTAATTGGGCCAAGGACTGTTCTCTTACTTGGCCCTCACGGCCCATCCAAGTCCCTGTCGACTCTGCACGAGACTTATCTAAATCTAATTTAGCACAATATTTCTCCGAGTCGTACTTAAGCTCAGCCTCATGCCTCCTAACCTCAATCTCATGCCTCCTCGTCTCATCCTCCTGCCTCCTGGTCTCATTTTCATGCCTCCTGGTCTCATCCTCCTGCTTCCTAGCCTCAATCTTAGCAAGCTCAAGTCTAAATACCATATCTGGAGACAGACAGGAAGAGGGAGCTGCCACTACTGAAGGAGGGGGGGCAAAAACTGGGGAACCACCATGTGCACCACCCGAGGGCACTCCAATCTGCCAATTCTCATCCCTCTGTGGGAGAGTGCTAACCTCCGGTAACTGAGTGGACGGCACTGTGGGAGTCGAGTGAGAGGGGATCTGGGGAGGAACCCCCCCAAACGCCCTCTCCTCCGAAACCCCATGTCGCCCACGCAACACCCAGGAAATCAGCTCCCCCTTGGACATCCCTACTACATTGGAAATTCCCAAAACCTTGGCTATCAGGTGCAAGCCACAAACATCCACCCCAGTCAGCCTCTCCTCCGTCACGTGGTACCGCTTACTCACAAAAACTCTAGCATCCTCCTCACTGGTTACTAACGGCACACCTTCAAATGGCATCTCTCGCTCATCGTCAGTGCTAATGCACGACATACTGAAGTCCACAAAAAAATTCTCGAGACAAAAGTGTTTAACTTCCTATGCAAGCACTAATTACTAAATTAACTGGAGTCTCTTAAATGCTTTACTAATTGCCATACAAAAACAAATATTCTTCAATATGCACGCTAAAATACAAACAAACAAATGTTGTACAACTCTGCAAAAATTTATACTGTTCACAAAATCCTAAGCAAGGTCGCCATTTGTTACGACCTGGCACTCGGGTACACAAGGGCTCTCAATCAGGACTCTAATACGGCTCGCTGCCACAACGGAAACACACGATCCCAACCCCTGAGTACTGCCAGCCGAACAAAAAACACCAATACCCTCCAGAGTTCAATCTGCTATAACGGGGTATACAAGAACTCGGTACTAGTGTTCAACAACAGACTAATAAAGAGACAGGAATTCTCTAGTCTGGTCAACAATCAAACAAAGAAGTAAGAAACAACAACACCAAAGAATAGTGTTGGCCGAAGCCGAAGTAATCCACCCTTGACTAAGAACTTAAGAAGTCCTCCACCCTCTACTTCGGATCGGCACTATTACGTTACGTTAATTAATAGTCCTTAAGCATCGAGCAAGGAATCTTCTGAAAAAAGTTAGATGCTTCTCGGATGCTCGTAAGAAGTACGTATCGGATTTTGAACAGTAATTCAATAAGAAAAACACTGGCAATTAAATACTATTACAGGTTTAAATTGGCATAAGAATAATTAAAAGAATATGCAATAGTAAATGGCAAACATTAAAAAGAAGTACTCCGCAAATGCAACGGCAATAGCCTACTCGGATTGTGCTCGTGGGCCACTAATCACTAAAGTAGCCAAGCTTGCAACACATGAAATCAATAGTGCATAAACAATATCATACATAAGGAAAGCTTCAATACTATTCTGTATCTACTAATCGAGTAAAGTCTAGCTGGGGTACTGTGGGCAAAAGGTAGCAGTGACTGAGCAAAAACGGCTCGTAGCCTAGCGAAGTCCTCACAACTGTTTAAAGTATTACGTTAACACTAACAAGTGCACTTTGAGAAATCCAGATCCCTTGTATCTGGTTTTCTCCCGGCTCCTTGACAAAGTAAAAACAAGCTGTTAATAAAATACAGGGTGGTTAGGCTCTTGCCCTCACGCACTGTAAATTATTAACTCAACACAGTCAGCCGCGAAGACAACCTAGGCTTCACTGAACCGAAACGAGTATGCAGGTTTATCGCTTAACCACTGCATCAAACAACAACTCGTAACACAGAAAAGCCTTACCCCAGTCTAGCATTACCTAGACTAGCAGAAACCAGGAATAATAATAATAACACACAGGGAAATGCATAGACAAGTGCAACAAACATAAATCAATCCTATTCTAAGTTAACCCTTCCAAAATAGGCTATCTAATAGGCATGTATCTCATGAGAACTCAAGCGATAATACGTTGGCTGACTAGCTCTGCACCAACGGGACCATGGAAGTTAAAAAGGGTAGGGAAAAGAGGAGATAAGAATGTAAGGTAGTAGAGAAAGTTCACATCAGTCAGAAGAATATATATAGTTAGCAAGGGAAATGAGAAGTCGCTCTGCCTAATGAGTTCTGATCAAAAAATGGCTAGACTTCCCTTTTTATACTCGGCCCTCTAGTGAGCCCAACGTGAACTACTAAGGACCGCCCACTGACAATCATTACGTAATTTCTCTCTCTCCTCTGGGATAGACAAAGGCTTTCCTAGCACTGAGGGGAGGGGGGAGGGGGGGGGAGTGCTAGTGAGTTAGGCCCACCTCCCGCATGGCGCACCCACTGACCCCCAACTGTGGCTGCCGCTTCTCCCATCATTACAAATAAGTTTTACACACAATACTTATAACTAATGATATAAAATAGAACTCGTTGACTCAGATGAAAACAAAATACATATTCATATTACTTATAGTACAACGGCTCACATGAACTAAGTTAGGAAACTCTACATAGACTACAGCCAAAGTTCCTGCCCTGACGATCCTAGCGAGAGTGGGGCATGACTAGGCGTTCTGTACAGCATGCTCACACTGGACATGCGTCACAAATCTGACAGTGAAGCCCAGTAAATGCGAAGTTGGTCAGTCACAAGTACAGTACTTAGGGCACGTGGTAGTGACAATCTTGGAGCGGATCTTCTGTCCAGACTAGTAAGTGGTGAAGACATCTGTGGGGAGGAAGGCAGTGCTGCTTGAGAAGCAACTGCAACGTAGTGTAATATTAATTGTGTAGTTGAGGATTTACTGTACTAACTGTAAGGAGAGATATAGAATATAGTGTGTTCCGTATGATTCTGCCGAAATTTTGTACACAGGTTGTGTTGTTGGCCTGCGCTGCTACTCGAGGACTCCAAGGGCGTCGTACTCAAGAGCACGGATCCTAAGACGTCGCACTCGAGAGGAGAGGGTTTTTTACAGTACCGGCCGGGATCACTAGGATTTCTTTTCTATTATCTCTAAATTTATTATCGATGTATTGATACACCTTACAGTACCAGTTAGTTTGATTTCCATAGTCATTGTGGGTTTTCCCACTTGTTTTCCTTGTGGTAACTTTGTGGATTTCCACTAGGGTTTTGTCACTGGCTTGAGATGCAAGCTTAGGAGTTTTTCCCCTCTCAGTGGAAATTTTAATGTAAATGTTGAGGGGTTTTTTCTACTCAAAGGTGACCATCATACACCAGTGACAAGGTTAGGTTTACATTACAGTATGAGTGATTGTGTGTCTTATACCTAGGTGATTTTAGCATAGTAAAATCAAATATTTTGGGGAGGAATGTAGTAGTAACCACATTTTTGTATTCCTATGTTGACATATTATGTTCCTAGTTGAGTTTCGTACAATATTCTGCAAATTTCTGCTACATTCATGAGTTTTTTTTTAGTGGGTGTTTTTCCTTCACGGAGAAGGGGGATGCACGCTTGGTGGTCTTGACTCTTGTTCTACATTACACACGTGGAGGCTGACCAGTGAGAGTGATCACCTTGGTTTTGGGCAGGCAGGATTGGGGCTTTCCTATATTGGAGGGCCAAATACCATCCTATGAGCTTTTAAGTCCCTAGGGTGATTACCAGGTAAGATATTCAGTGTGTAACCAGTTAGGAGGGTTATACTGTACACATGTAGGTCAGTGATTTAGTTTAGGCTACAGTGTCGGGCAAGAAGGTTAGATTACCATATATTTTGCATTACTGGTACTGGTCATAGACTGCTGATCACTGAGCCTTGTGTCCTAGTATTCTACAGTACAGTATTTAAAGTTAGGCTAGGCTAGACATTTGTGTTAAGTTAGGTTAAATCAGTAGGCTTTGAGATAGGCTAGGCTAGGAGTAAACAGACTATAGGCTGTGTGAATCTTTGAGTGCTTGCCTTATCATATTTCTGCACATATCATTAATAAATATAATTGCCTGTTACATGTGTATTTATTTTCAAGGGTGCCTTTATAAATATGATGATATTTATACCTTTATATGCTAGGTTATAGGCTGTACACATGTTATTAGGCTAATTATCAAGCCAGTTGTCCCCATATCAGATAACCTCTATAATAAATGTATAATTCTACTGCATACAGTAGTTGTGTATTGCTCACTGAGGCATTACATAAAATACATAAGATCAGGGGAGTAGTTATATACACTAATATAATTTCCACCCCGTGACAGATATACTATTGTGTAGGGGCAGGCAGAGTCACGGTGGGTGAGTGTAGGAAAGGGTTCAGCTTGGTGACCGTGCGATATGACTGGTGTCACACTGAGAGGGGCAATGTTGGGGAGTGTTTGGGCAAATATTGAACGAATAAAGTTCTATAATAAATTTATTTTTGAGATAAATAGTTTTATATACCTTTGCATGATAGGACTGATAATTCCATCAATTTACTAAAGTAAATTGGTGGGTTTTTTGTTTTTTTTTGTTTTACCAACTGACAGCTCGAATGAACAGCAAGTTTTGAGTGATATATTGTATGAGCTGCCATGGCCTGGTCAGTAAGGTCACGGACTGGGATTCTGAGGGTAGGTCAGGGTAGTGGGTTCGAATCCAGGAGGGGGTTATGGGGAAGTTTTTATAATATTTAGACAAAATTTGATAATTTTTTTTTTTTTACAAGCCCATGTCATTGTATTCAAGCAATATGAAATATTCATAGAATATATCATATTGCAAGAATACAATGACATGAGCTTGTATTTGTTGTTATTATTATTATTTTATGAGTAAGATGAACATAGGATTGAATCTACATATGATTATTTGATTACAATACAATATATTTCAGGTTGAAATAAACAAGAGAATAACATACACAAATATTTCTATTGCTAGGAACAAAAAAAGACATATAACATTATATCACAGGGATAATATTGTACTTAGGTGTTTGATATATATATATATATATATATATATATATATATATATATATATAGTTATGAGGTAGCAAATATTTTTGTGACATAAAAGTGTGATCAGGTAGTTAGGAAGAAAAAAATACATATAACATTATATCACAGGGATAATATTGAACTTAGGTGTTTTATATATATATATATATGAGGTAACAAATATTTAGTGACATAAAAGCGTGATCAGGCAGCTCAGGTCAGGTCAGGTCAGGTAGGGCGCGAATCCAGGGCATGGGCAGCGGCAGCACTCAATAGTTCTTGTACATATGGTAGTCCCTGAAGCAGTCACCCAAGTAGAGTGCAACCTTGCACTCGTTACACATGGAGGTGACTTTTCGAGTCTCCTTGGGTCTCCTGGTGGTGTTGCTGCAAACGTGACATTTCACCTGCTTGTGACGAGTGCCAAGTAGCTGCGTGTGGACTGCATAGTGCCTGTGGACCGCCACCTGGATGCGGTCAGGGACGTGATCACCACGCCATGCCACATTCCTCAGAGTGGGGGTGCCATATTTTTCAGGAGTTGGTACGAGACGTTGTACACAAACTCCCGGAACTTCAACTTTTGGTTAGGAGCCATGTCTTTTTTGACAAGCCACAGGTTGAACGCGTTGAGCATCGTGATGTCGACTAGGTGGAGGAAGAGCTTGTGATACCACTTCACAGTCTTCCTCAGACACTCAACGCCTGCAAGTTGACAATCTGACTTGTCCACCAGGCGCATGTATTTTGTGTAGTCCACTACCATGTTGGGTTTTTCAATCGTCTTCTTGGTGCGGTAGTGGACTTTACCAGAGTCGACCTGGGCACCTGTGTGGACTGTCGAAAGCAGATGAACGTCACGTTTGTCCTTCCACTTCAGAGCCACCACTTTCCCGGACTTCTCCAGCATCTTGTACTTGCCGGCCCGCATTCGTCGTAACCTACTCTCGCGGTGTTCTTGTGCCAGTTCATCTTCAGAAGGTGTGTCACTGGAGGAGGGATCCGGAAGTGGAATGACCTGACCGACGAACTTTGGCATGGACTTTCTTGTCTTTCTGACAGTCCCACATGACCCCGTTTGGTTGTCATGAAGAAACCGGCAGAGAGCAGGAGAAGTATACCAATTATCGGTGTACAATACGTGTTCATGGCCCATGTAAGGTGCCATCATTTTCTTTACGATGGCCCCTGACATGCCCATGGGGTCATTGGCACCGACTCTTGGCACGTCTATATCAGTTCCTGTATAAACGATCATGTCAAGCACTATACCGGTCTCACAGTCACACAACACGAAGAGCTTGATTCCAAACCTGTGCCTTTTCAAGGGGAAATACTGTTTGAACACAAGACAACCTTTGAAGAGCACGAGACTCTCATCAATCACCAAGTTCTTGAAGGGGTAAAAATATTTCTTGTATCTCGCCAGCAACATGGTGAACACCTCCCGAACTTTACATATTCTGTCAATCCTGTTAGGATATTCATTGTCTGCAAAGTGCATAAATCTCAGCAGCAACAAAAATCTGTCACGAGTCATGAACTTATTAAAAGTTGGGGTGGCGATCAGAGGGTCGTGTTTCCAATAATGTTGAAGCACATGCTTCTTGCAAAGAGGCATGAGCATCACTAAGGCAAAGAACGTCATGAATTAATTTATGGTCGTATCTATCCAGCTTTTTATTCTCGCTCTTGGAGAAATGACGTCCATTTTGTTATACACCCACCTGTAGTAGACGTTGGTTTGGGCAACTATGTACGACATTATCTGCATGTCAAAGAAGGGGAGGAAGAAATCCATCTCGTTCGAGTTGTCGTCACAGGGCCAGTCAGCAGTTGTACCTGACCTACCAGCATCAAACTGGTGCAAATCAGGCACAAAATCGGCCCTGTTAGACCACACAAACCTATGGATATTGGCGTCGGGGATTGGAATGTCGTCTGCGTCTTCGCCACCATCAGACAAATCACTGTCATGGTCACGGTATAGCACATCTTCGTCACCCTCCTCACTTGAACGCCCCTCCTCATTGTCGTCACTTTGCTCGGATTCACTGTCATTATCCACCCCCGCCCCCTACCCACGCTCCCGTGCGTCGTCGTCGTCGTCGTATAAATCCTACGTGTCACCATCTTGGGAATCAGGAATCAGCAGGGCATCGTACTTCGACGGAGTAAGGTGCTTCGTCCGTCTCAATCGGGCAGGTGTCTTGTGGGCAGGGGCAGAAGGGTCGGCATGGGCGGCGTCGGCAGGGCCAGCAGTTGTGGTGGGGCAGAGGTAGAGGCCCTAGACGCAGGCAATATTATTGTTGTCCCTGTCGCCTTTGCCGCCTTTCCCTTCGTCCCTTTCTTCCCTTGGGCAGGGGCAGGGCCAGGGGCAGAAGGGCCGGCAGGGGCGGCGTAGGCAGGGCCAGCAGAGGTCCTAGATGGCAATATTATGGTGGTCCCTGTCACCTGTGTTGCCTTGCCCTTCCCTGTCTTCACTTGGGCAGGATCAGGGCCAGGGACAGGGGCAGGGGTAGAGGCGGCCTGGGCAGGGGCGGCTGGTGGTGGTGGTGGTGGCACGGTGGAAGTTGCAGAGGTATAAGTTTTTTTACCCATGCCCTTCCCTGTCTTCCCAGTGGCCCACGCAGGTCCTGCAGCCCCAGGGCGGCCTCCTGCGTCGGTGGTAGTGGTGGTAGTAGTTGCCTGGGTGGTGGTGGCAGGGTCCCTGAAGGACAATGACCTCTGTGCACTGCCCTTGCTTGCACGTGTTTTACTTGCTTTACGTGCAGGTTATTAGTCCTCGGAGCTACTCGTGCCGTAGTAATGGTAGCTAGGGTCTTTGGCAGCCACTCTCTGCCTTCCACGGCCGCTGACACCACCAGAAGGAGGGCTGGTTGTGTCATCAGGGCGAGAGCGTGAAGGACGTCTGGGCTCCATCACAAGTGCTTGTGTACTGCTTGAGTGGGTGCGGGCCGAGTGTGTGGGGTGGTGGTATCGAGAGTTGCCAAGTTGTACTACACCCACACCAATTTGTAGCCATCTGGCTGTAAATCCGCGGTTTTGGTACGCGTTAAAAAAACGGGATTATAAGAGTCTTCCCGCAGCGCATCGGTAAAACTCTTAGGAGTCTACCCACACTTGACGGGTTAAGGCTGACCCAGGCCCTGGGTAACATCCACATACCATGTTACAACAGTTATCCTAACCCGCACCTTCTAATAATATGCTAAACGATGGAAACATATTTAGTTTAGCATATCTAATTTAGTGTTAATGGCAGTCGTTATCTTCATACAATATTGGCTGATGTTAATCAGGTAATCTATTTCAGTATAAATCCCAATTAATTTACCAGCATGCTCTGACACTGTCTTGATTATGGTGCTTACATGTTTATAGGCAACAGTCTCTATATGATAAGTATATATATATATATAAATATATATATATACCGGGTATATATATATATATATATATATATATATATATATATATATATATATATATACAGTATATATATATATATATATATATATATATATATATATATATATATATATATATATATATATATATATATATATACCGGTATATATATATATATATATATATATATATATATATATATATATATATGTATACATATACAGTATATATACAATAATTGTACATAGTCAGGTAAAATCTTAAGGTATACTTGGGTTAAGCTCGTTTAAACTTGGAATTGTTCATGCATCCGCTGTAACACCGTAATAGGTTTAATTCAGATTAGGTGGTTTATTTTGTCTCTGCTGTGTCATGATGTAGTGTACTAACTATTTATACATGCAATTGCACATTTTTATTTTCATAATGCACTACAATCTTAAATATGTATACACAGTTATAAGATCACCGCTTTACCTTGCAAACCGTGTAAGCGAATGTGGACAACCATGGGTTACTGAAAGCAACCTCTTTATGTAACTTGTGTATATACAGTAGATGTAAGCTGTTCCCAAACATTTTAGTCAACATATACACACACTCACACACACATACATCCCTCAGCTGTTAACTCCCAACACACTGTTTACTCACTTCCACACAAGCCAAACTATTTCAGGTAAACTGTCAGCATTAGTCTTGGTGCCTCACAAAACCGTTCACAAAAATCTGTCAATCGCTGCTTGTCAAACATCGCCATCACAAAATATATTTGTCAACGTTTTCAATAACTATATTTTAAATTGGCAAAGTATATGCTGCAGATTTACTACACACAAAGATGTTCCCTTCCTCAGCTTTCTTATCAATTAAATCTAAGGTCGTTCATCCAGAATCGGAAACAAAAATATAGATTACTACTCCATTGCTTAATTTTGTTGAAGTGCTGAGCAAGTTGGGAGAAAAACGAAGAAGTTGACGGTTTAAATCAGCTTAAGAAAGGTTGTTTATGCTATCAATTGACTCTTAAAAAAATACGCTGATGTAGTGTGACAGGTGGTGCACCACAATTGTGTAGTATGGGATGGAGGTCAAGTGTAATCAATTTTGTAGTGTTAGGTGTAATATTACTTACAGTCCTTGGGTCCCAAGGTGCCGTGTAGGAGACCAATGTTGTAGTGTTAGGTGTAATATTACCTACAGTCCTTGGGTCCCAAGGTGCCGTGTAGGAGACCAATGTTGTAGTGTTAGGTGTAATATTACCTACAGTCCTTGGGTCCCAAGGTGCCGTGTAGGAGACCAATGTTGTAGTGTTAGGTGTAATATTACCTACAGTCCTTGGGTCCCAAGGTGCCGTGTAGGAGACCAATGTTGTAGTGTTAGGTGTAATATTACCTACAGTCCTTGTGTCCCAAGCTGCCGTGTAGGAGACCAATGTTGTAGTGTTAGGTGTAATATTACCTACAGTCCTGGGGTCCCAAGGTGCCGTGTAGGAGACCAATGTTGTAGTGTTAGGTGTAATATTACCTACAGTCCTTGTGTCCCAAGCTGCCGTGTAGGAGACCAATGTTGTAGTGTTAGGTGTAATATTACCTACAGTCCTTGGGTCCCAAGGTGCCGTGTAGGAGACCAATGTTGTAGTGTTAGGTGTAATATTACCTACAGTCCTTGGGTCCCAAGCTGCCGTGTAGGAGACCAATGTTGTAGTGTTAGGTGTAATATTACCTACAGTCCTTGGGTCCCAAGCTGCCGTGCAGGAGACCAATGTTGTAGTGTTAGGTGTAATATTACCTACAGTCCTTGGGTCCCAAGCTGCCGTGTAGGAGACCAATGTTGTAGTGTTAGTTGTAATATTACCTACAGTCCTGGGGTTCCAAGCTGCCGTGTAGGAGACCAATGTTGTAGTGTTAGGTGTAATATTACCTACAGTCCTGGGGTCCCAAGCTGCCGTGTAGGAGACCAATGTTGTAGTGTTAGGTGTAATATTACCTACAGTCCTTGGGTCCCAAGCTGCCGTGTAGGAGACCAATGTTGTAGTGTTAGGTGTAATATTACCTACAGTCCTTGAGTCCCAAGCTGCCATGTAGGAGACAACCTCAGTATGCATTTACCATCACTCACGTCACATCAATCACTAAGACCATCTCCACCTTAATTAATGTAATGAGGCTGGCATGGAAAAACTGACCATCCCCAGGTGACCCACTCCAAACTGCCCTGGAGACCATCCTCACTACCTTCACCCAAGAGTTACCAAAGGGTAGGTGCCCGAAGCATCCCATCAGAGCAGTTCCAATAGTCTAGTTGGTACTGACTGAGGAACAATTTTGGTTTGTGTCCGTTTTAGTATGCTGCTGATTTGCTTCGTGGCTAATATAAGCTGTTAAATTATCCTGATCAATATCGGCAGGGGAACCATATTAGGTCTCTGACCGCGTTAGTCTATGGTTGCATTTGTATACAACTATTTTATTCCATGTCTCTTTTGGTCAGTATAGGCAGACCCGAACAGCCATAATAATCCGATATGTGTTAGCCGAGTGATCAATCTGGATCTAAGTTGTGTTGGTCCATGGATGACTTAATCTGGGTTGGTGTGAGAGAGGTGCAAGGGGGCGATTCTTTCGTGTCCACCCCTTCGGGGTCATATCGTCTGGCAACAGATAGATAGATAGACCTTTTAATGTTTTTAGTATCTCTCAGCATCAGCCTTTGTTGTTTACGTACGTTTTTCCTTTCTGTCAATTCTTCTCTATCCTCTTCCCCACTATTTTCACAGTACGTTAGTCACGACGACCTCTCTCAGTTTAGCCTTTGACTTGGAAGCGAACAATTCTTTCCTTTTCTGTCTTTGCTATTTGTTTAACCCAACCACTCCTTTTTCCGCCGCTTGCATAGTTTTGTTTGATCAGTGTTTGATCTTTACTTATTCTTTAGTCTGGTATGAGTAGTTTCAATTCAACAACATTTGGTTTTTTCTTTCCTCAAATAATTACGATGGTACTATATTTTGTTTTATACAATTGATTTTACTATTGAAGGTAAACACATATCCAGTGCCTTACAATTCAACAGTAGAGGAACTTTACATTGGACTTGCACTTCTCCCAAAGTTGGAAGGCTTTAACTTTTAATCAACCTCCACAATACCTACAGGTACTGTATATTGAACGGGTAACTCCTCCACCCTCCTCACACTTTGATAATGCCTGAATGTAGATTGGTATTGCGAGTATAATATAGTTGTATATTATGTTCTTATTCAGCAAACATATTTGCAAATTTTAGCGAAGGCTAGGGTAGAATATTTTATATTTTCTGTCTAGCTACATATATTCATACATACATATACTGTATATATACAAGTATGTTGTAGGTTTTATCTATTTAATCATCTTGTTCACTGTATCATGACCAGTATGAACCAGGGTGTCTGTTATCAGTGTAAGTTGAACAACCCTTCAAACCACTCGTAAATCCGAGTAAATCTTGTTCTAGTAATCATACTTACATGTTCTACCTCCGTCTACATTATATAAGTGTTAGTTACATTGTGCACCGTTATAATGTCAAGTCTGTTGCGTGTTTTCTTATTAAAGCTAACCAACTACATGCATTGAACTGGGCATTAACTGGTTTGCTTATTCATGTTATTAAAGTATTATTGTGTATAACAACGTATATTATAATTCAGTTACAATCCCATTTACGAGTGATAAACAGCTTCTCTTTGGACATTTACCTATCCACTCCTCTTGCTCAATGTCATGCCTCAATTCTGCTCTAACAACTGTTCTTCTCTTAGTTTCCCTTCGTTACCCTTAAATCAAGTTACTACTCCTACCCTCTTCTGCAGCTCTGTTATCTTCGTTACCCTTAAATCAGGTTACTACTTCATCCCCTCTTCTGCAGCTCTGTTATCTGTGTTAATCTTACATCAAGTTACTACTTCCTCCCCTCTTCTGCAGCTCTGTTATCTGTGTTACCCTTACATAAAGTTACTACTTCCACCCCTCTTCTGCAGCTCTGTTATCTTTGTTACCCTTACATCAAGTTACTACTTCCTCCCCTCTTCTGCAGCTCTGTTATCTTCGTTACCCTTACATCAAGTTACTACTTCTCCCCTCTTCTGCAGCTTTGTTATCTTCGCTACCCTTACATCAAGTTACTACTTCCTCCCCTCTTCTGCAGCTCTGTTATCTCCGTTACCCTTAGATCAAGTTACTACTTCCTCCCCTCTTCTGCAGCTCTGTTATCTTCATTACCCTTACATCAAGTTACTACTTCCTCCCCTCTGCTGTAGCTCTGTTATCTTCGTTACCCTTACAACAAGTTACTACTTCCTCCCCTCTTCTGCAGCTCTGTTATCTTCGTTACCCTTACAACAAGTTACAACTTCCTCCCCTCTTCTGCAGCTCTGTTATCTTCGTTACCCTTCAACAAGTTACTACTTCCTCCCCTCTTCTGTAGCTCTGTTATCTTCGTTACCCTTACATCAAGTTACTACTTCCTCCCCTCTTCTGTAGCTCTGTTATCTTCGTTACCCTTACAACAAGTTACTACTTCCTCCCCTCTTCTGCAGCTCTGTTATCTTCGTTACCCTTCCATCAAGTTACTACTTCTTCCCCTCTTCTGCAGCTCTGTTATCTTCCCCTATTTTGCTCTGACAATCAGCCTCGTCCATCTTCATTATAGCCTATAGCCTGAGATTATGTTTTCATCTCTTTAGTCTCAATCCTTAAACGAAACCACTTCCGGTAGATTTTCGTGCATTATCATCATCGTAAACATACACTGTACATTACATTCATTTGAGTCAAGAGATGACCATGATGTAAATATGGAACTTAAAATTAATACCTAATTTTACTACAGTCTACATACATCTTATAGCTATTTTTGAGAGATTAGTTTTGTATTAACAACATAATCTGTTTACAGAACTGTGTCTTTACCCGCATGACAAATCCTTTACAGCATGATACAAAATCAATTACTGGCAAGGCAAACGTTTCTACACAAATATTCATGAATTGTTTGGAAATATGTCGAGTGCTCGGTCAAATTTACAAATATTAAATTATTTGTTTTATGCTGTAATGTTTCTACATATAACAAAGTAAACAATTCTGAATATTGTCATTGTTTTTCGCTTTGCAGTTTTAGTAAAAGTGTTCGAACTTTCACATCCCTTTCACCCAGGTATTTAATGGTATTTAACCTTTATACCAAAATGTAAACAACAAGCAATGACAATCAGATTGTAATTTAAGATCAGAGATTTATATTCTGTCATGACTCTCTAATTGTCCAACCTGTTACTTGGAACCAAGGATCTCGGGGTGAACTATTGGTTTTACATTACAGTATATATATATTATGAAGATGTCTTTGTAATAATTCAATTACATCTTCCCTCTCATCATTGTTGCATACAGGGATGATGCTCCCACTTCACTTCTCAACACACAAACTGGTGTATAGGAAGGGGCAACTAAGATTATTCCATAAACTTTGTTTTTTATTCTTTGAATTTGTTATACTTCTGATTTATTAATATTGATCACATCTATACACAGAGTAATCCAGTCAGCCCTCACAAACACCTCCTCCTCCTATTCATTTCACTACACTAAACACTAACCAATCACATCACACTTCTGTCCAAGAATAATAATACAAACAGGTATAAGTTTTGTTAACGTTTTAACACGTATCACAGGCAGATTTGCCTTTTTCACCTACATACACACACACACACACACACACACACACACACACACACACACACACACACACACACACACACAATTATCCTTTACATTATGCCATGTATTACTTACCTCTCCTGGAATTTTATGTTAGCTGCCACCACTCTCACAATTAAGTGTGTCCTCTGCTCAGATTCTCGGGGACAGAACCACATTATTATGTTCCTTCACACCCACTGGTAGGCTGACCAGAAAAATAGTAGTAGGCCTAGATACATATATTATGTCAATCACACCCACTATACTAAAGTATACACATGAAACAGCAATGCAATCCAAATATTCTTGCCCAAACTCATCACATATTATCATCATCACTCGTGTGTAAACAAAGCTAACTATCCATTCACAAGCACACTTCTAGATTTGCATATGTATGCACATACTCAGTAGCTGAGAGTGGCTTAACTGTTGATTTGGATATTACCTGGGTTCGGCATCGACCCCATCAACCTGTTTACAACGAGTCAGTCATTATTTTTTTTAAGGACGAAACTGATACACTGTAGTTGTCAGTCTGCCTGGATACTTTTTGAGAGAAACCCATTTTAACAGTCGACAGATGTGAAGAGGAATGTGGCTGTGTTTCTGTGACATGGTACTGGATGGGTGCTTAACACCTTACGAGCGGCCTAGGCGGTAATTTATATGTACCGCCCAGCGGAGTGTTTTTACCCTAAATAGGGTTGTTTACGTGATCATTTTCATGCCTAAATAAGACCCAGAGCGTAAAACAAGTATCTATCCCTGAAAGGGCATAAACAGAGCTTTCCAATGACACCCCAACCATCCTTGTACGACCGACCGCTGGTTCTCTTGCAACGATCGCGCAACACGAGTGCAAAACCATGTAATTAGGTAGTTTCCCTACATAATTCCCTGTGTAGGAGTGCGTGAGGGTGGGGGAGGGTGGGATTCATGTCAGTAGGTCCGCCGCGGTGGTCTGGAGCAGTCATACGCTTGCTACGCTCCTCCCACCACTTATCTCTCTCTCTCAGCAACATTACGTGGTGAAAATGGCACACGACATAAGTTGTGAACCGCCACTTAGTCCATATTTATTTCACACGACATAAGTTGCGCGCCGCCAAAGAAGGGTTAATGTGTTAAACTTCAGTCGAAAAAGAATTTCGTTCCAATAGTCAGAAACAACATTATTATTTATCCATATGATATATTATTTTTTCTCAATTACGTACGAGGTGTGTGGACGCATCAGTGAAAGATGACACTATGCTATCCAATATTGAAGTGTCTAAAGAAACAAAAACAGAGACTGAGAACGGAAGTAAGAAACTCACTACTCACACAAGCTTGATACAAAAGTGCTGCCAAAGAAAACAGTTATCAGGAAATTTATCTCGCAAATCGAATCGCATTTTCACTCGCTTGGACTGACTGACCTTTATGGTGGAACACACTTGTTAAATGTTGCCCCTCGTGAGTTTAATGTTGTTTTATTTGTGTGTATGTGTTGTATTATTTACAATGCGTGTTGACTAATGATAGCTCTCGCTTGCTCTCGCGCGTGCCTTCTCTCTCTCTCTCTCCATTTTAGTTGTCATATAGATACGAAATATAGTAAATGGGGATAATACAAAACACGATATCCATTGCACACTTTACCAAAATCTACAAGTTTATGATTCATACAACAATAATAATACCCTGTGTTTGTATTATTCTATCTATCTATTGCCTGACGCCATGATGCCTGAAGGGGTGGCCACGAACGAACCGCCCCCATGCACCTCTGTCCCCAGTCAGTCGACGCCCCTCCTCCCAACCAGCACTGCCTTCATTCATATATATATTTCATTTTTTCAGACCTTGATATACAGTCTAATCTCGCCTCTTGTCAGAAGTTTTCGCCTCAGAAAATATATCTTACGATTATTGGCAGCGTTCATTTTATGCTCTGTTTCTCGTTTTCTGAATGCATTTCCCGAGAAAATTTGCCAGTTTGGTGTATATATTTCGTACGATGATCAGCTCACTATTCTCAAACTCTCAAAAGTTGACCATATACCTGGTCGAATTTGTATAGATAGTGTAGTTTAGATTTGATCAGAGTATCTTATTTGAGGTACATTATAATTGTTGGATTATGCGATGATTCATTTGACAATGGATATGTAGAGTCTAGCTTGGTTATGTGATGTGAGGAGGGTGTGATATTATTACTGTGATAATATTAGGACCCGAAAGAGTCTTTGTTTAATTTGTGTCAAGTTATATTGATATATATTTGATCACGTTTTTTAGCCTTAGTTACTATGGTCATCCAGTAAAGTACATGTCAAATTAGTGTTTTGTTGAAATTCTATCAGTTATTATAATGTGCTTTTAGTTTGCAGTAAATAATCATGTCCCGGAGTTGCCTATTAAACTATTACAGAGACTAATCAACATAGATTACTAAGAATACAAACTTAGCATTAATATGATGTATGGTGAAGAGAGTAGCGAAGGAAAGTAAGCGAAGAGTAGATGAGGAATTTAGAAGGAATCTGAGTGTAAAATGGAGGGAGTGTAAGAAGCTGTTCTGGAAAGAAGTCAAGAAAGTTAGGGAAGGTAGCAAGGGAAACAGTAAGGGTGTGAAAGATAAGAATGGGAGAATAATAGCCGAGAAGCAAGAGAGAGTCGAAAGATGGAGGGAGTACTTCAACGAATTGCTAAATGTAAGGAATGAAGCGCCAGCAAACATAGTTGGATATTGTATGGGAGGGAGAAGAAGAGAAGTAGTAGAGGAGGAGGTGAGGATCAGGAGGTCAGATGTGTGCGAAGCTATGCAAAGAGTGAAGTTGGGGAAAGCACCAGGAACAGATGGAGTGTGTGGGGAAATGTTGAGGTATGGTGGTGAGATAGTGATCGCATGGGTATGGAAAATGTGCAAAGTAGTATAGGAGAAGGGGAGTGCACTTGATGACTGGAAGACTGGCATAATAGTACCCCTATAAAAGGGGAAAGGGGAGTGTGTGGTAACCACCGAGGAATATATCTTCTAAGCGTAGTAGGGAAGGTGTACAGTAGGATAGTGATTGAGAAAGTGAGAGTGAGAACGGAATAATGGATAGGCGACGAACAGGGAGGTTTTAGGAAGGGAAGAGGATGTGTAGATCAGACTTTTACCCTGAATTGTGTTGTGGAGAAATATCTGGAGAAGCAACAAAAGGTGTATGTTGCCTTTATGGACTTGGAGAAGGCCTATGACAGAGTGGATATAGAAGGTATGTGGAAAGTACTTAGAATATACGGAGTAGATGGCAAGTTGCTGAAAGCAGTGAAGAGCATGTATGAGGGTGCAAAGGCGGCAGTATGTGTGGAGAATGCGCAGAGCGAGTTCTTTGACCTGAATGTTGGGTTGAAACATGGGTGTGTGATATCCCCGTGGTTGTTTACTGTATATATGGATAGAGACATGAAAGAAATACTAGGAAGAGCAGTGGATGTTGTTGTATCGCTGAAAAGGGAGGGAAATAAAAAGAAGCTGCCTATACTGGTGTTTGCGGATGATACAGATCTGATGAGCGATAATGAATGGGAATTGCAGGGTCTGGTAAATGAGTTTGGAACAGTGTGCGAAAAACGGAATTTGAAGGTAAATGCGGGGAAGAGCAAGGTTATGATCTTCGAAAGGGGTGAAGTCACAGAGTGTGAGGTGAAGTTGAACGGTCAGGCTATGGAGATCGTCAGCTCTTTTATGTAAATGGGCAGTGTGTTGAGTAAAGATGGGACTATGGATAAAGAAGTGCGGGAGAGGGTACAACAGGGGAAGAGGGCTGTAGGAACGCTGAAAGCAGTAACAAGAAATAGGGTGGTCAGTATGGAAGTGAAGAAGTCCTTGCATGACAGTGTGGTAATCCCGACACTGACTTACGGAAGCGAAGCATGGAGTGAGAGGGGTGGAAATGAGTTACTTGAGAAGTGCGTGCGGAGTTACATGGAGGGATAGACAGACGAATGAGGAAGTAAGAAGGAGATGTGGTGTAGAGGTAGATGTGCTGGAAAGTGTGAAAAGGAATACCTTGAGATGGTTCGGCCATATGGAGCATCTGGGAAGCGAGAGAATGACTAGGAAACTGTACGAGAGCGAGGTGGAAGGACAGAGATGGAGAGGTAGACCGAAAGAGAGGTGGAAGGATGGAGTGAGGAAGTATATGGATGAAGGCGGTGCTGGTTGGGAGGAAGGGCGTCGACTGACTGGGGACAGAGGTGCATGGGGACGGTTCGTTCGTGGCCACCCGTTCGGGGATTACGGCGTCAGGCGATAGATAGATAGATAGATAGATGAACATAATAAATCCATCATTTACCATTAGGTACAGAATTACTAAGGGAATATAGTTTCCGCCAGGTGAAAACAACCCAGTATTGTATATGATATTAAAACCTATGTGATGTACTGTATAGATCATTTAGAGTAATAGTGTTGTTATATACTCCGATCAAACCTATGTGATGTACTGTATAGATCATTTAGAGTAATAGTGTTGTTATATACTCCGATCAAACCTATGTGATGTACTGTATAGATCATTTAGAGTAATAGTGTTGTTATATACTCTGATCAGAGCAAATAATTGCATAATAGCAGCCTGACCAATACATCATCGTAGCCTCATCCCAATATTATGGTCTTATCTTTTTTGTTTGTAATAATATCATTAGATTCTTGGCTTGACATTACCGATTGTCGGTCTTGTCTCTACTATAAGTTTTATCCTGTTTGTTTTATGTATATATTAATGTATATATTATTAGATTCTTTATCCTGTTTGTTTTATGCATATATTAATGTATATAGTATGTATATATGTTTTATGTATATATTAATGTATATATTATGTATATATGTTTTATGTATTTACAGGGATCTGCCTTGCTTAGGCCAATCGGCTTTCTGCAGACTCCCATTTTCTTATGTTCTTATATTAATGTATATATTAATGTATATATTAATGTATATATTAATGTATATATTATTAGATTCTTTACACGGAATGAAATAAACATCACCTGTAACATTTTCAGGGCGTTCTTTCTCTCTCTTACTCTCTCTCTCTCTGCAATTTGCCGGAGGGCGGGAAGAGAGCCTTCATCTTTGCTATCCTATCGTTCCACTTTCTCTTGGGTTTGCTATCTCTACTAGCATTAAGTCCTGGCCACTCGAAGGGATTGCAAGATCTGCGTGCCCAGTGTATCTATGTAGGTCTATGTAAGTCTCACTCTCTCTCTCTCTCTCTCTCTCTCGTTCAAACTATGGTATTTTGTTTAGTTTTATCAACAGTTCCGACATCACGTGTTTTATTTTCCTGTCTAGGGTAATATGAGAGAGAGAGAGAGAGAGAGAGAGAGAGAGAGAGAGAGAGAGAGAGAGAGAGAGAGAGAGAGAGAGAGAGAGAAGGCACACGTGAAGCAAGCGAGAGCTATCATTAGTCACAATTAGTAAGAGAGAGAATGTGAAAATAACAAAGATAATATTGTATGAATATTTGTATTTTTATATGTATCCTGGAAATATTTCCCTCAAGATCAAAATAATATCGGAATCTAAATGTTCGCTAAGATATACCAAGTTTACTTAAATATGCAGATATATTTGTATAATAACACTTGCTGTCAAATATAATTGGCTCTTGGAGGGTAAATGTATATTATGGAAAACGTGTGAGCACATTAGTAGGCTTTAGTTCGTGGTGGAGGAACTTTGTGTGAATAATTTTGATGAGAGAGAGAGAGCGAGAGAGAGAGAGAGAGAGAGAGAGAGAGAGAGAGAGAGAGAGAGAGAGAGAGAGAGAGAGAGAGAGAGAGAGAGAGAGAGAGAGATGACCATGGAGTGAGTGTTCTGTAATACAATGCTTTACATACAGTATATTATACTGTTAGGGAAGATCTATGAGCTTTGGAGATAGGAGTGTTCTTGGGGAACCGGATCTTGAGGAGGTAGAGTAAAATAAAAGTAAAGAGTAAAGAGTAAATACAAAAGAATATTAAAATATAATTATTATATGGTACTGTTCGTGACTTCCATTGTTTTAGTCTTCCTCCTCTATCTATGATTATTTGTTGTCATTGTCGTAAATATAATTAATGTATTAGAAGTAAATATTTCTGCAACATATTATTTTAAACATGCTGAAAACTAGAATTATATGTATCTCAGTTAAGCCAACCTTATCAAGATTCCCTTAATGTTGGCTACAAGTTGGGAAGAAAATTAAACCAATACCATTTTGGTTCAAGACCTCCACAACGCAATGCACGATTCTGAGATTTTCGGAGGACAGAGTGTGTGTGTGTGACACTGCATACATCTATAATAATACACTACTTACCGGGACATATCTTGGATTTCTTTACTACCATATCTTGTTTGATAAATATATAACTTGCTTAGTCAGCCACTACACACTAGGATGCTGTCTGGCCAGAAATCCATATTTGTGTCCTGAATATAAACATGGATTAAAACTTTACTTACTAAAAGAGCGTTATCTTAAAGCTGGAACATGGAACATAATATAATATGTTTAATTATGGAAATAATTAACTAATATATAATCAAAGGGTTATAGTCTATATTAGTTTTAGGTAATTATCATGTTTTGCAAGAAATAATATGTTTTTTTTCTTAAGACATGGCGAGGTAAACTATGGTTAAAATAGACCTGAGCAAGCGTTCCTGGAAATAATTGTTAGCAGCAGATTAGAATAATTATATATTCAATGTGCATACATACACAACAAGGGTTATATTGGCAAACAGTATGAACGATGGAGCTGAGATATATGTTCACGAGTTATAAACTTGGGGATTTAAGAGGATGTATGATAGCTTTTGATGAATTATCTAAGACTTAACGACTGAATTTGATTCTAGCAAATAAGAACACAACACTTATATAGACGAGGCTAACTTTAGAATAAAGTATTAAATAAAACATAGAAACATGCATTAACAGGAACGCTCATAATTGTTTTCTAGACCATCAACATATCTTTATTTACTCAACGAGTCCACATACTATCAACGAGCAAACACAGCTATGATTTTGCATGACATTAAAATAATAAATATGTTCGTGCGCAGTATTGTCGGTAGCCAGTTGTGTCTTGACTTTCAATGTAATTGACTGTATAGTCCAATGATCGACTGATTGGTCTACGACACATACAACATTAGGTGTATACATATAGTATGTCAGCTGTATCACAGACTACCTTGGAACGTGTATAGAATAATTACCATTATGTATAACTATTTTCATAATTGTGATATACTACCGCAGGGGAGATTCTAGACCAATCGATCAGGGCATTACCCATGGGAGGTCTCATAGGAATGTGATAAGGGGTTGCTGGAACTCCTGTTTCTTATGTCGGGCCTCCCTCACTGTTTATGTTTGTGTCTCACCTACACAGAGAGTAATCCAGCTAGCTCTCACAAACACCTGTTCTACCTATTCATTTCACTACAGTAAACGCACACACCACACTTCTTTCCAATACACCAAACAAATAATTGTTTTCGCTCTTTTAACTTTTGGGGAAGATACTTGTTACAAGTAGCTATATTTCTTACCTCATTCATACACATAAGAACAACAGAGAACAAAAATGCTTCATTGCACAAGGTTATTGCAGTACGATTGTTTTTATCTCTGCCCTCGTTGTTATGCACCTTCCATAATAATATTATACTAATGATGTATTATATTAATGAATGGGGTTTCAGTAGTGCCTAGTACTATAATTTTGTACTTCACCTAAGAAGTGCGCATGGGGATAAATAGAAACGTCCCCCTGTGCTGACGTTTTTGAGCTGTTTCCATCACTAAAATATTAATTTTACCATAAATAGCATTAATACTTATCCATACCCGCCTATTATGGGTTGATTATGAAGGTATTAACCTGAAACAACAATAAAACGAGTGAAAACAGCGTTTGGATGGTCAAAATCGGAGATATAGGCCGTGAGTTATATAATGTATGGGTACAAAGTAGTACAAAGGAGTACAAAGGAAATCAAGCAACAACAGATCTAGTGACCCTTCTAGGTTGCTTGTCCTCCAAAACACTGAGGATCAAGTGTCCAAACAGTGGTTTAGAGTGGGTAAGGGAACATTGGAAAGGGAATTACTGCCCTGGAACTAATATCCGTGGCAGGATTAGGAAGTTAGTAGGGGACAGATGGGTTAGTAACTGAGGGGGGGATAAAATAAAGTTATTCATTTACAAATGCAGTCAGTCGCGGGTTTGATGCGAGATATTTGTCTAGGCGGAGTTTAAATGAATCAACGGTGATGCAGTCTATAACGTTTCGGGGAAGCCCATTCCACAAGTTGACAACTCGATTGAAGAAGAAATTCTTAGATTCATGCGAGTTAAAAGATTTACCAATAATTTTGCAACCGTTTCCCCGCGTGTAATTAGATTGGTCGATAGTGAAGTACTTACTACAGTTCATATTGTCGATGCCTTTGATGATTTTGAACACTTGAATTAAGTCACCTCTTAATCTGCGCTGGCTAAAAGGAAATAGATTTAATTCTCTAAGACGCTCTTCGTATGGTTTGTTCTTTAGGCTAGGTATAATTTTGGTAACTCTACGTTGAACTCGTTCTAGCTTGTTTATATCTTTTTGGTAATAAGGGCACCAGGATTGAACGCAGTATTCCAGAAGAGGGCGGACTAAGGAATTGTAAAGGGTTAGGATAACTTCTTTGGATTTATGCTCAAATGACCTGCCTATAAAGCCAATTATTTTGTTTGCCTTCTTAACAACTTCTGAACATTGTTGACTCGGTTTTAGGTTACTCGATATTGTTACTCCCAGATCGGTTTCTCTGTTTACATTCTTAAGCTGAGTGCCATTCATCGAATAGTTTGCTTTCTCATTTAGGTATCCGACATGTAGTACTTTACATTTATCCGCATTGAAACCCATTTGCCAAATTTGGGCCCAACATGACAATTTATCTAGATTGTGTTGCATATCGTCAACTTGTTCTTTTGAGAGTACGCTATTTGCAATTTTTGTATCGTCAGCAAATTTTGAGATTGTACAGGTGAGACCTTCATCTATGTCGTTGATGTAAATTAGAAAGATAATTGGTCCTAGTACCGATCCCTGGGGTACCCCGCTACTTACATTGGTCCATTTAGATGCCTTACCGTTTATGACTACTCTTTGCTTTCTGTCGCTGAGCCAATTTTCTATCCTTTTCAACACACCGTCTTGTATTCCATGCGCTTTTAGTTTTAGCAGTAAACTTTTGAGGGAAACTTTGTCAAAGGCCTTTTGAAAATCAAGGTATATAATATCTACAGCTTTACTCTCATCTTAGAGGTTGAGGATATCGTGGAAGAAGTCTAAGAGGTTTGTTAAACAGGAAATTTTTTACGAAAGCCGTGTTGAGTATCTTTAAGTATGTTATTTTCCTCTAAGTGATTTACGAGTCTGTCTCGTATGACCGTTTCTAGCATTTTACATACAACTGAGGTTAAGCTAATTGGACGATAGTTACTGGGTAGGGATTTGCTGCCTTTTTTGAATATCGGTGTTACATTGGCTAGCTTCCACTGATCGGGCATAGTTCCAGACTGCAAGGATTTATTGAATAGTAATGTCAGTGGTTTGGAGAGCTCATCCTTAGCTTCCTTTAGAACTCTAGGCGAGATTGTATCAGGTCCAGGCGTTTTATTTACCTTAAGTTTATCTAAACAATTCAATACTTCTCTCTCTGTAACGGTGATATTGCTTAGAACATCTGAATTATCAATCTGAATCGGCGATGGTGTAGGGATATAACTGAGGTCTTTTGTTGTAAAAACTGATGCAAAGAAGGTATTGAGGGCATTACTCATTTGTACTTCGTCTTTGGTGTATTCTCCATTTTCATCGACTAACGGTCCAACAGGTCCGACAGGGTGAGGCAACCTGTTTTCCCGCCAATTTCCCCCAAGGCCACTGAGACACAGTCGATCGATATTCTCTCTCTCTCTCTCTTGCACTCGTTTGCTAACACTGATGACAATGCCCTGCTTGCAACTCGCTAATGTTAGCACGAAAATATACATCAGAATAAGGGAATAACAGGGAAAATAGGTGATAACTGAAGGAGGGGAGGAAAGTGGGGAAGGATGGGAGGTAGAGGAGTGATATTTTGCATGGCCCAGGGGCCCATTTTTTTTTTTTTATTTTTTTTCCGTTGTTTAAAGTTAATTTTTTTTTTCTCTGACTCTTAAGAGTCTTCCCGCACTCCGCCGGGGGAACTCTTAACCCCTTCGGCACCGCGCGGCCATCCCGCTCAGTAGGCCTACATACCGCTCCCTCCCACGCGCATTATCCACCCACTAAACCTTGCCAAATACCCATTAATTTGTATAGTAGAGTAGTTAGGTACAACAGGATAGCAGTATTAGAAGTATTAGAAGTAGTAGTAGTATCAGTAGTCGAAGTTATCAAATGTTCCCTACTAAATACACGTAAATAATAATAATGATGATAATAATAATAAATGGCATAATAATGCGTATGAAGACCAAGATGGCGAATGCATGGAGACACAAAAGCACTATAATCCTGCGTGGGCGGTGCCTAGGGGAAGTCTGGGCCCTGGGGGAAAATCTGCCTCTCATTAGTCGAGAGATACCGTGACGTCACGGTCCTCGGTGACGTCACAGGGCTCTGGTTGGCTGCTGGGGAAAGGGGCGGAGCTTCCTGTATCCCCAGTGTGACATACAGTACCGTAGATAAAGCCCCAGGCAGCAAAACCGACTGGCAGCATTTCTTTTAATTTATCACGTACGTGTGTACGGGACGGTATATTTTACTGAAGCACTTATCACGTACATGTGTACGTGACGGTGCCGAGAAGGTTAAGAGTCTCCCCGCAGTTCCCGGGTTAAAAACATGTCGACCCATTGTATATAGTAAACCAAAGTCCGACTTATCAAATATCCTCCATAATCCTTCCTGACATTCAACACCTTCAATGTCCCTCCCATCCTACCATCAAACTCTATCCTTCACCCCACTTAAATTTCCTTCTTGTATCCTTACTCCTTTGTTTTGTCTAGCTCTTGTTAATAGTTATCTTGTTTTAACCCTCCACCTCTTTTTTTTTCTCCGTACTTTTTTAATTTCTTATTGCGACAATGCTATCCTCCCACTTTACTCCTTTCTTCGTCTCAGCTCCAATCTATCACTGTCTCTTCCTTCCTTCCTCCCACTGTTATTTTGTTACTGCTATCCCATTGTTTAGTCTCAGCTGCTTCCCTTTCACATCTGTCACCCTCATGAAACCCAACATCGTGATTCTGTTTCTCATTTCCCTTTTCATTCTTTCAACATACTCATTCTCATTCCCTTCAACATACTTAACCCCTACTGTATCAGAGGTTACTACTGTATCAGAGGTTATTACCATAAATGTACCCTCCAGTACCAGGCAATGAGGCCAAAATGGCTTCAGAGTCGAGAAAGAATATCCTTCCACCTCAAAATTTGGAGGAATACTGAACCAGCTAGTCTGTGTGATCTTGAATATAGGCTGAGAAGTGTTGCCAACTTCTCAAAACAGTGTGTACAAGTCATGGTACCTGGTACCGCTCGATACGGGCAGTTACAACTACCACATAGTACTGATGGCGATCTTCCCTCGCTGGTACTGACGAGTGACTTTATTACTGACGACGATTCGCCGTCGCTGGTACAGCAAGGGTTAAAGATACTTAACACAGTTTTCGTAATAAGCGCTCCTGCTAAACAAACCTCTTAGACTTCTTCCACGATATCCTCAAGCTATATGATGAAAGTAAAGCTGTAGATATTATATACTTTGATTTTCTAAAGGCCTTTGACAAAGTTCCCCACAATCGTTTATTGATAAAACTAAAAGCGCATGGACGGTGTGTTGAAATGAAAAGAAAATTGGCTCAGTGACAGAATGCAAAGAGTAGTCATAAACAGTAAAGCATTCAAATGGATCATTGTAAGAAGTGGGGTACCCCAGGGATCGGTACTGGTGTCAGTTCTCTTCCTAGTTTACATTAACGACATAGATGAAGGTCTCACCTGTACAATTTCAAAGTTTGCTGACAATGCAAAAATTGCAAATAGCGTACTCTCAAATGAACATGTTGAAGATATGCAAAATAACCTAGATTAGTTGTAACATTGGGCTCTAATTTGGCAAATGTGTTTAAATACGGATAAATGTAAAGTACTCCATATCGGAAACGGAGATGAGAAAGCAAACTATTCAATGAATGGCACCCAGCTTAACCCTTAATTAGCGGCGCGCAACATAAGTCGAGTATAATAAATCTGGACTATCTGGCGGCGCTCGACATAGGTCGTGTGGCAATTTCAGCACGTAATGTTGCTGAGAGAGAGAGACAAGTGGTGGCAGGAGAGTAGCGAGCGTATGACTGCTCCAGACCACCGCGGCGAACCTACTGACACGAATCCCACCTCCTCCCTCCCTCTCTCACTCGCTATATACGGAATTGTATGGGGAAAGTGCCGAATTACATGCTTTTTGCACTCGCGTTGCGCGTTTGTTGCAAGAAAACTATCCATCATAAAAGGATCGTTATGGTATCATTGGAAAGCTCTGTTTATGCCTTTTCAGGGATAGATACTTGTTTTACGCTCTGGGTCTTATTTAGGCATGAAAATGATCATGTAAACAGCCCTATTTTGGCTAAAAACACCCCGCTGGGCGGTACATATAAATAAACCGCTAGCCCGCTAATCTAGTGTTAAGAGTGTAGACAGAAAAACTGATTTGTGAGTAACACTATCGAGTAACCTAAAACTAAGTCAACAATGTTCAGAAGTTGTCAAGAAGGCAAAACAAATAATTGGCTTTATACAGTAGGCAGATCATTTGAGCATAAATCCAAAGATGTAATCCTAACTCTTTACAATTTCTTAGTCCGCCGTCTCCTGGAATATTACGTTCAATCCTGGTGCCCATACTACCAAAAAGATATAGACAAGCTAGAACGAGTTCAACGTAGAGTTACCAAAATGATACCTAGCCTAAAGAACAAACTATACGAGGAGCATCTTAGAGAATTAAATATATTTCCTTTAACCCAGCGCAGATTAACTCCCTGAAAGCGGACATGCTTGTTGACATGACCGTATTGCTGGGCGGGTATATTTACCGAAAACTAGCTTAATTCCATGCTCTTTTTCATGCATAAACAAGAGCCAGAGCGTAATACAATTATTTATCCGTGAAAGGGCGATTTTACAAGTACTGTACATAGTGATGACCGTGACGATGTTCACCCTACAACTCTAGACATATTACTTTGGAATTCCTCCATGCTGAAACTCTTAATAGTTTTAACTTACAACTACTGGAATACCTGTAATGTAGTTAATTTATTACGTTGGTGTTCTATCTACAGGTGATCTGGTACACACACACACATAGAATCTCAGTTTGTCATTCCTTGTGCCATAATAATTACACTGAGATGATAATCTATATAACTATTATTTAATTTAACAATTGCTTTAACATTAAGCAGGTGAAAAATGGTGCTAATTGCAGTCTGTCATTAATGCAAAATATCGCTGCAAGCTAACAATATACAGTATATTCAGTAAATATATGGCAAACTTCTCTTAATTAGGGCCTGACTCATATGGTTCATTAGTCTATTACCACTAATTAATATATAATGATTTCATTATTTATTGGACACCTCTTGATGGCTGTAATTCAGATACAACAACAAATACTTAAATCATAACGATATTACTATAAAAGATATTCCACTTAGGAGTATATAGGATGTTTGATACCTACAGTATAACAGTTGTCTTAAATATGGTAATATAACTCCTACTTCAAGGACAATACATAAGTTCACAAAACCATTAGTATATTCAACTAATGTTACAAGTTTGTATTAGCCACACACCCCACATACACTTGCATCTGTATTGTGCTTACTACTAATGTTTATATTATCATTATTCAGTTAGCTTAGTTTCTGTCACAATAACCATCTTAGGTTTGTCTTCCCGCCACCGTCACCACAGCTGCCTTCACCTTCATTGTGTATGCAACACAGAAAGCAGTGTCTCGGCATATAAAAATATTTTCAAGTTAACCTGACTACATATCCACTGTCTGTGTTTCTTTATACACAACGTGAAGGCGGGAACAAATATATTAAAATTTCGAAGTTAACATATCCAGTTCCGTTGCCAATGGAAACTATTCGTCCAAAATAGTCTTGGTATAATGTAAATTAATACGAGCTTTAATAATGCCAAAAATATTCTTGTTACGTAAAGGTATTGTTAACACTCAAGCCGCGGTGACCTTCATATGACGGGCGAGAGATAAATGAACTCTCCTCCGGTACATGTCATATGACGGGCGGCATTTTGAGCACATTATCGGCTCTGAAAGAGAGTCCACGCATTGGGAGGACGATAGGCGGGCTCTGACCGTTCGGCATGACCACAGTGCCGCGACTGAGACCACCACTGCAACATTTCACACCCTCAGCCTCGCGAGATCAGGACAAAAATGGGGAAATTACCTTATTTAGGGATTTTTTGCCTCCGGTTGTGCGGTCGCTAAAGGATAACCCGTGGTCGTACAAGGATGATTCAGGTGTCATAAGAAAGCTCTATTATCGCCCTTTCACGGATACATAATTATATTACGCTCTGGCTCTTCTTTATGCATGAAAAAAGAGCATGGAATGAAGCTCGCGATCTTTAGGCTAAATATGCCCACCTGCCAGGTAGTTGACGTTACAAACGGCCCCGTCCTTTGGGGGTTAATCTATTTATTCCAACCCATCAAAATGTCAATGGGAAATTATGTATCAGTATATATTAATACTGAACAAATCACCTTCTTAACCCACTGAACCCCAGCGACGACACGTTGTCGTCGGCAATGTATGCAACGCTAAACCCCAGCGACGACAACGTGTCGTCCCTGTTAATTACTCCGGTCCTATGGCACCTAGAGGGCTCAGATTTGTATGGGAACTGTGTAAGTATCCCACGCAACCATGCCGATGGTTTAAAACTCCCAAAGTCCAACCGCGTGCGCGTGAGCATGCAACAATCTGTTTTTGGGTGTTTTTGCCTTCAATTTTCCCCTCTTGTAAATCCGACTTTTGGGCGCACCGTAGGACCCCTTAATGACCTAGGGGATCGGTTTTTTGTCGGTTTTCCTTCATTCCAAACCCATTCCCAATTGTTTCTGGACAAAAATTAATTTTCAAAACCTGCTGGTCCCTGGTGGTACATTTATTCTAAACTGGCTGGGGCTCAGTGGGTTAATAGCATTAAATTTGATCCAATAAATAGCAAAACATTAAAACCAAGGTTTAGAGTACAAACAGAGCATAGCTGAAATAATTAACATTCAAGAACATTATACAAGTCATGAATGGCATATATAACAAATTATTACAATTTCATTTCTGCATACATTCATTATCTGGATCAAAATGTATATCTTGAATTTTGGGAACATGTCGGCTGATTTCAGGTATGAAAACGACACAATAAGCAGTGGATTCAGTATTGTCCCTATAACTAAAATACAAATTGAAACCTGTAAGCCAACCAGAAACCTTTTAGTGTCACAGGGACTGTGTAGAAGAGATGATTAGGGATAAATGTTGTGTATCAGGCTGGATGATTACAGGTTCATTATAATGCCCAAGTCATATAATATCTGCAAGACGGAAGTCATTGTTGGACGTTTTTTGGTGGCACAATTATGGTACCTAGCGAACTATTTCGATAAAATGCTTGAGCAACAAAGAATATATCACTGAGATTCGCTAGGTAGGCCTAATGTTCATCATCTTGGATTTAGCATGATATGTTCAGATATTACTGACCACGACGGAACAATTGTTTTACCGGTAACAAATAATATTACACTAAATCACTTAATACTTTCATCACCAATTACAACTGCACTAACCCAGCAATATCAGACATCCTCCAATAATTGTTTCATAGATTGATTAGTTGTGTTCTATAAGTTTAACTGGCGGCCATCATACTAACTAAATTATTACCTCGCTAATATTTGTTACATTGTGTCCTCTTTACGAGATGCTTCCAGCTAGCACATAAATATTTATTGCAATGTACATTCGCAACGTCATAATTATGCTCTGTATACACAGATGGCCTAAATGAAAGTGTAGTCACGATACTCAGATATTTCGTATCTTGTAATTTACATATAATATATTATGCAACCCATTCCAAAAATATATAGTGTGACGCACATTAGCTCCCCAGCGACCACGAGGGTAGCGGTTCGCTCCCCATCCTCTTCTCCCCTCTCCCCAGGCAGTGTTATGGGCTGTAGGTTATTGATTAAGTTCTAGTTTCTTCCTAGTGCATCATAGTGTCACAGGTAGTCCAGAAATACTCTTTATTTTCACCTGTGACAATGCATTGTATTTTATTCCAGCTGTCATAGATTTAATGTATTAGATGACTCGTGGAAGTTGGTGAGTGTGAGAGAGAGAGAGAGAGAAATCAGAGCTTGGTGGTATCGGCGGATTGATATCGTGCAATTTGATTAGTTACGTCATCTCTCGGGTGCTGATTCGTCGCCGGGCTCCTCCCTCCTGCCCCGTCACCGCTTTCCCGCCGCGTCGGGAATGGGTGCGCCTACACGCACGCACTCCCTTGTGACTTCCACGGGCAGAGCTCCTCTTAGTGCTGTACCGCTAACATCCCCTTGCAATCTATCAGCCCACCTCACCCCCCTATTGCGAACTTTCTCTACCACTGCTTACCTTCTTCTCTCTGTATATCCTACTATTAATTAACTGCCCTTCCCCTTGACGTTGATTTCATATATCCATCACTGTATTATACAGCGAGCTCTCAGAGATATTATATGTACGTAGTTAGGCATTTTGGATCAGAGGGTTATCCATTTTGGCTTGGGGAGGTTTGACATACTCATTGTGTTGCCCCAACCTTATTTTCTTGGGTGTCTGCCAGGTTAGTCGATGCTAGACTGGGGAGAGGCTATCAGGTTGCAGTTTCCTATGAGCATAGACTTCGTTGAGCCTATGCAACTGTACCGGATACCTGCGGAGGCCTAGGTAATTTTCTTGTCTGTGTACCTTAGAGCCTAGCACTGTGTTGGAGTGAGGGCGTTTGCCTAGTCCACCCAGCACTGTGCTAGCTCGTTAGCTTTTGACTTAGGAGGGTCGCCAGGAGAGAACCAGGTACACGAGACCTGGATCTCTCAAGAGAGAACCCCGTCATTAGGCGCACAGACTTGAGAACGACACTAGGCTACCGAGCAGGTGGCTCGGCCCAGGTAGCCTAGCCTACGACTCCCTTGCTAGACTTCGTCCACCTGGCAGACCCCCGATTAGGGTTTATAATCTCATTGTGTATATGTGTGCAGCATTATTGTTCCTTATGTTTATAGTAAGTCGTGATTGTTGCTGAGAGACCCAACCAGAGCAGGCTTGTGCTTGGTGGGAGAAAGCACATCTTTTTGTGGTTAGAGTTTAGACTGCCGACTGTTTTATAATTACACCTGTGCCAGATACACCGTATGTCCCTACACTATATATGTTCCCACAGTAATAATACACAGTTCAGAATCCGATACGTACTTCTTAGTTGCATCTGACTTTTGCAGAAGATTCCGGCATGATGCTTTAGGACTTTCTTTGTTTCACTTTCTTTCAGACAGGAGTGACAGTTTACTGATTATTTAACGTAACGTTAATTATCCTTCTTCTAGTTTGCTATTAAATCGTTGCTGCGATTTAATTACGCTATCTATCTTTTTCCTTGTATACCTTAATAAAGTAATCGTATGTTGTATGAGTATAGGCTGCTTCAGTGATCATCAGCCTATAGTGTGCACCTTTTACCGAGTCATAGGATACCTCGTTGTCCAGGCACGACTCAGGGCGATATAGGTGTTTTGTTCTCCAGTGGTTAAGGCAGGGGTTGGAACTAGTGTTACCGTTGTTGCATTTAGCCTTATCTAGTCCAATGATGAAGAGCCCCGTGTCTTGCAGAACCTGGATCGTAACAATAGTTATGCCTCTGTAATGAATTAAGGATGCCAGGAATAGCGCTTTAGTCATAAAACAAAATTAAATATATGTTATACATATTTTCGCTTTATATTTACAATATCAGAGATGTGGAGAGTAAATTTGTCCTGGTCCTACATTTAACACGATACCATTGGATGGAATAATCTAATTGATTAATTTCACATCCAACACCAAATACCTTCCAATAAAATTAATTAAAGCATGTGATCCTCCCGCGATTCGAACCTGGAATGTGAGGGCGGCTGAATTTGTTCGGTGCAAACATGTATTAATGATATTATGTCAATGTTATCTGATATATTGGATTATCACAGCTTTACTTAACCGAGTGGATGGAAATAACGATATTTTCGGAGCTATCTCGTTAATGTTGTATTTATCGATCTCTTATGTTCCACGGATAATAATGTGTACTTATTGTACATATTAAGCTTTACAGTATATTGCAAGCTTGTATTTTATGTCAGGGGGCGATTCAATCGTGGGCACCCCTTCGGGGATCATTATTTAGGATTATTAGGAGCTAAAAGTTAATGTCAAAACAAATGCAATATATAAAATGGAAACATGGAAATTAATTGGGAGACTGTATGTAACAATCGAGCAGGGCAGTACCCAAAGGAGGCCATAAAGGCATATGATAAGGAGTTGTTGGAACTGCTGTGCATTTGCTTGGCTTCCCCCACTGCTGGTGCCTCACCTACACATAGAGTAATGCCGCTATCTCTCACAGCACCTCCTACTCCTATTCATTTCACTGCCCTTAATAATTGGGACAGAGCAAATATGTTTGCTTTCAATGCTTCGAAAACCCATTTTCTCCATCTAACTACCCATCAATAAGTCCCACAGGACTATCCCTTATGTTTCAACAATATACAAATCAACCCTTTATCTTCTCTCAGGATTCTCGGTGTCTCTTTTTCTTCTGATCGCTCCTGGAAAGACCATATTGCCACTCTTGCTTAAACGGCTTCCCAGAAGTGGGGTGTGCTCAACCACATCAGAAGATTTTTTAACCCTGCACGGTGCGTCCATGTATTGAGTATTGTTCACATGTGTGAGGAGGATCTTCTCACACAGCACTTCTAGACAAAGTCGAAAAGAAAGCCTTTTGTCTCTGTAACTCACAGATTTTCTGCAATCCCACTCTCTCTTCGCCGCAATGTTGCATCTCTCTCACTATTGCTATTACAATAATCAGTTCCTCAGAGGTCTCGTAGTGTATACCACCTCATCTTCGTAGAGCATGTAGAACCAGTCTTGCAACACAATCCCACTCCTACTTTGTGCAACTCTCCAACCCTAGAGTGAAACAATATTCCCAGTCATGCTTCTATTCAACAGCTGAGCTCTGGAACTCTCTCTGAATCCATCTATTCCTCATCCTATGACTTAAATCACTTCAAACTCTGTGTGTCCCAGCATTTTGGTCCGAGCATTCCTTATTTTTGGCCCTGCCAGTCTTTCAACTTTGGGGGAGGCAAAAGGACAGGCTTTACACCGTTAACAGAGCTGCAGAAGAAGAGTAGAAACAGGAACTTGATGTAAGTGTAAAGGCTGCGTCATACACAGCACGAACCCAACCGAATGCAGCCGAATCAAGCAAAACATTTAAATTTCAGCCGGTTCTGGTTGATTCTGATCAATTCCTTTCGCTTCGCCAAACGATTGTGCTGATTCTGGGGACATTCTGGGAATGTTCATGGGTGGAGGCAACTTATCAGGTGGTTCGGCCAAAAGCTAGTGCATGCGTTACAAAGTTGTCGGCTGTTGGTCGGCTTATATTCGTGTTACGTTCTTCTAATTCGGGCCATGTTCTGCTCTGATTTTCATTGACGATGTTATAATGAACTACCATAACACGGCCCGAACATATCCCGAACAAAAACCGATAATGCCACGATTAAATCACAATGTATCTCTCCTATTCACGAATATTGCTAGACAATAAGCCGAATATAACCCAAACAAGATACGAATTTCCCTAACAAAATACGATAAATCCCAGATAAAGCAACGTCATGTTGTTAAGTTAGCGAAAACAGAGACTGCAAGTGTTATTTGTGTACATTTCGTATTATCATTTTCCCTGTCATCTGCTTTCTCTCTCTCTATTACCTATACTGTATTTCTATCTACTGTATTAATTTCCATCTGTATCTAGCTATCTCCCATATTTATCAGATTTTATATTTGTTATTTGGTCTCTATGGAATCTGTGAATAATTTCTGATTTGATGGGCTAAATAAACTAATTATACCAATAACACATAATGAGCAAAATGACACAAGTCGATTAAAAAAATGTAAAAAATTCTGTCCCCGATTCTTTAAATATTGCATCTGAGCTCAGTGAGAAGTGAAAGCGATCGATAATGTTAGCGAAAATAGTCTTTTTATGAAACAGAGACTTAACTTTCTTAAATGATAAGTTGTCAATAACAGATCAGCTTGAAGAAAAGAGGGGGGGGGGGACGGGGGGGGGAATTTATATTATATTCTTTTGTCATAATAAATATTAATGCCAATCACCGCGCTCCCTTTAACCTTCCCTTTAAGCCAGCTGAGTTTGACGTCTCGGGCCCACCAAGTAAACATGCCACGCCCTCCCGGCCGACCAATCAGAAGCCTCCATTTTCGGAGCTGACGGCTACGCGTACCGCTTCACCTTTAAACTCGCTCTCACTCTCTTCACAGGCCGTTTCCTCTGGTTGCCATGGGTCTAATGCATCAGTGCCAGCCCTATACTCCCGTAAGCCAATAACAGACATTCGCAACCAGCTTCCAGGAACGTATTATGAAGAGAGAAGAGTGGAGGCGAAGGGTAGGGATATTCAGAGCGCACGGCCAGAATGTTGCACGGCCGGGCGGACCGCTCAACCAATCACAGAGCTGGAGGGCAGGAGGCGGGACTATATCAAGGAGGTGGGGCAGGTTGCCGGGGTCATTCACCTTTCGGGTGCCACTGCGCTAACTTCTTGCAACCCACATTCTCTCTCTCGCTCGGGCACTAAGGGGAACTCGGATCCACTTATTCCAGCCTCCCAGCCCTCATCACTTGTTCCAGTAATGCCCACCTCGGGTCTAGCATCGCTCTCCCATACTAGGCGGGTACACCTTCAGTATCCGGGCGCCTGCCATCACATCGCTGGCTTGCATACCTACAGTCAAACGGTTCAAGAGGGACAGCAGATAGTAGATTGGAGTGAAGATTTCCAGTCGGGCTATTGGCCAGCTCTGAGGTGGTGAAATTGTTCCAGTAAACACCTAGCAGTACTACATAGTTTTTTAAAGAACCCATATTGGGCCCAAACCAGACTTAAAGAAAGAGAGAAAATGCTTGACTAACCCAGTGGTTCCATACATAATAATTGATGTGTTCTTATAGGACAAACTAAAGAGAAAGATACTAGACTGATGTATATAAATAAAACGATGATGTGTTAATAGGATATTAGTTATTCTTGATAAGGAAGGCTCCATGCCGAATAGCTATCAATAGTATAGGATCTGATAGGACAGCAACTAGTTATTAACATTAAAGTAAGAGGGGGAAATTCTTAACCCTTGTCTATCGGGGCCCGACTTAAGGCGGTCAAGAGAACCAAGGACTAAATGGCGGGGCCCGACTTAAGTCTAATGCGATGTTGAGCACATAATTGGCTCTGAGAGAGAGAGGTTTGGAGGAGCGCAGGTGGGCTCTGACCGTTCGGCACGGCTCCCGTACCGCGACTGGTCCCTCCTCCACATCCACTGCCTCCCTAGACAGGGAAATATGTAAGGAAATTTCTGTATTTTAGGGTTTTTGTACTCGCGTTGCAACATCGTTGCAAGACAACCCGTGGTCGTGCAAGGATGGTTCAGGTGTCATTGGAAAGCTCAATTATCACCCTTTCACGTAAACATAATTGTATTACGCTCTGGCTCTTGTTTATGCATGAAAAAGAGCATGGAATGAAGCTCGTTTAGGGTAAATCTGCCTGCTTGGCAGGTAGTAGATGTTACAAACGGCCCCGCTCTTAGGGCGTTAAGTAGATAAGCAACTGTAAGGCTCAGGGGAAATAAAGAACAGTTGCAATTAGTTTAGCTTTACTTTGAGAAATAGGTAGGGAGGACACTAGTCCTTATCACCTACGAAGACTTTTGTTATCAAGGAAACATTATCAATTATATTTTTTGAAGGAATATTCGGTCAGTTTCGTGGTAAGCGTTACGAGCATTAAGTCCAGGAAAATAATTTAATCACAGGATCTATGTAGAGGATTAAGTGGTGAATCTTGTTCTCGTAGGGGTTTGAGGTACTGATCATATTAAGTCATTTACTGAGTTTTATTATTGAATAGGTGATATATGTAACATATGATTTATTGGTAACAGGGTTAAGAGAACATATAATCTAAGAGTGTAGTAACCCCCTGGTCGTTTGAGTAAATATACTGTATAAGGTTAAGAGACTGTATAATCTACGAGTGTAGTAATGCCCTGGTCGTTTGAGTAGATATATTGTATAGGATTAAGAGAATATAGAATCTAAAAGGGCAGAGGTAGTAACGCCCTGGTCTCTGGGAAGACACAGCGGGGCCCGGTAAAGTTATCTTGTTTTGGAGTTTAGTTAAGAGTAAATCTATGTTCTATATAGGGACTTAAAGGTTAGATTTATTAATGCCCTGATCTCTGGAGTAGACACAGCAGGGCCCGGTAAAATTATATTATTTTAGAGACTAGTAACGTGACTTTGGATCGAAGTCGAAGTGAGTCAATACCTGAATAGCGGGAATCCAAATAGGTTGTAACGGGAGCTCTAGAGTTCCAATGTACAACCTATAGTGGGTCGACGCCATAGTAGTGTGTTGGGAATAAGAAAATAAGTACTACAAATGTAATGGTAGGACATTATTTATTTCATTTTCACGGCATTAGAAACTACCCAATTATAAAAATGACATCAAACAACATATAATTCTGTCCATTAATAAGGGAGATAATTAGATAATGGAGATAGATAGATCGAAAGGTTGTTAGGTCCAAGTGAATGTAAAATGTGCGAATTATGAAATAAGCCTATACTCTGAAAATATAAGGTGTCGGAATCATACGTTCAGCCTTACATAAACGATAGGGGGAATGTTTTTATTATCTGTTTTTTTTTCATAATAATTATTAATGTAATGGTAGGATAGTATTTTTGTCCATTCTATGGCATTAGAAACTAAACAATGATTAAAACAACATGAAACAACAAATAATTATATTTATTAATAAGGAAGATAATTAGATACAGAAGATAGATACAGTAAAATGATAGAGGGGAAGAGGTCATTCGGTCTAAGCAAGCGATAATGTGTGCGACAATGTATGACACTTTTAGCGCTATTTCTTTTCTTAATATATTTTTTCTATATACTGTATTTGTACTATATAATTATATACTTTTTACTTACTATTTTCTATCGGTCTCTTTTACTGTCCTACTTTTCCTTCTGGGGATGGTAGGCTAGGAATCCTCCTCCCATTGTAAATTTCATCTACTAGACGAGACAGAGAAAGGGGCGAGGGAATGCGAAATTGGTACCAAACCATAAGAATTGTCACTTTAAATGTTGTTTCTGTTTAATTCTGTTCATTAACGCCTTACGAGCGGGCCCGTCAGTAACTTCTACTACCCGCCAAGCGGGTGGTTTTACCCTAAACGACCTTGTTTCCGTGCTCTTTTTCATGCATAAACAAGAGCCAGAGCGTAATACAATTATGTATCCCTGAAAGGGCGATAATTGAGCTTTCCAATGACACCAGAACCATCCTTCTACGACCACGTGTTCTCTTGCAACGATCGTGCAAGACGAAGGAAAAATCCCTAAAATACGGTAATTTCCTTACATAATTCCCTGTGTAGCGAGGCAGTGAGTGTGGGTGTGTGTGGAGCTGGGCCCAGTGCTGGCGCGAGAGCCGTGCCGAACGGTCAGTGTCGGCCTACGCTCCTCCCCCCCGCTCGTCTCTCTCTCAGAGCCAAATATTGCTCAGAATTGCACACCGCCTGAAGTCGGTCCCCGCCACATAGTCCATGGTTCTCTAGACCGACTTAAGTCCACCCCCGCCAAAGAAGGGTTAAAATGTCTAGAACATTGTATTCAATAGCACAAATATGAAAATCTTCAATCTTAATCACTCTTTCCCTCATATTTTGACTGAAATTATTTGGTGAACATGCTTTATAAATAACATACTGTACAAAGGAGTACAAAGGAAATCAAGCAACAACAGGTCTGGTGACTCTTCTAGGCTGCTTGTCCTCCAAAACACTGAGGATCAATTGTCCAAACAGTGGTTTAGAGTGGGTAGGGGAACATTGGAAAGGGAACTACTGCCCTGGAACTAATGTCTGTGGCAGGATAAGGAAGTTAGTAGGGGACAGATGGGTTAGTAACTGAGGGGGGGATAAAATAAAGTTATTCATTTACAAACGCAGTCAGTCGCGGGCTTGATGAAAGATATTTGTATAGGCGAAGTTTAAATGAATCAACGGTGCTGCAGTCTATAATGTCTCAGGGAAGCCCATTCCACAAGTTGACAACTCGATTGAAGAAAAATTCTTAGATTCGTGCGAGATAAAAGATTTACCAATAGTTTGCAACCGTTTCCCAGCATGTAATTAGATTGGTTGATAGTGAAGTACTTTTTTTTTTTTTTTTTTTTTCTATGTGATTGAGGGAGGCAAAAGGCAGAACTGCCTATAGCGAGTGCCTCCCCCATAGTTGAAAGAGTGACAGGGCCAAAATCAAGGGACGTTCGAGCCAAACTGCCTGGACACACGGAGTTTGAAGCAATTTAAATCATAGTGTGACGTTAACCACTCCATTAGAACCGCATGGCTTGTCCTACAGTGACTCACTAGGATCGCCAGGGCAGTTTATGTATTAGAGTGTGCTTTATTTCATATGAAAGCTCGTGTCATGGGCAGTCCAGAAAGGCTCTTTGTTTTCACCCATGTCAAGGCTTTATATATTTAATTGTAAAGTATATGTTTTATCATTAACTAGTAATGATGGGATCTGGTAGAGAGAGAGAGAGTAGAACAGAGTGAGAGGGAGCGCGCAGTGTTTTTGTCCCGCTCGATGACGTCACGGCTGGCTACCTCGTGGGGGTTGGTGGAGAGAGGTCCTTTCCATGCTGCTAGCTCCCTTGCTAGTGGCTAGAGGACTTGTAACCGCTTTTTTCCCACGCGGCTCGAGCTAGTGCGAGTATATATACTGGTTCCTCGCCACTCTCTCCCTCAGATCTGGTTTCTAGAATGCATCCATCTTTTTTCCCTTGCTATCTGTTTCCCGCTCCGCACCTGAGAATCTTTTCCTCTGCCTACCTCTCTCTTTTTCATATCTTTCACCACCTTTTTATTAATATTATACCCCCTCTGGTTAACTCTGCAAAATCAGCTTCATGCTGGCCAGTTGTATTGTGCGTTAAGGTCTGATATAACCCATGTATGTTAGTTGTTAAGATAAGTGGATCACGAAGCATTGGTTGGCTTTCATATTGCCGCTTCCTTTAATTATTAGTGTTCTGCTGGATTTGATAATGCTAGACTAGGGGTCTGATATTATAAGGTATTGTTTCCTATGAGTGCTGGCTTTAGTAAAAAGCTGCACGACATACCTGAGAACTGGAGTTGATTGAGTAAATTCTAGTCTGTGTGCCATTGAGAGTAGAGCATACACGAATGAGGGCTTTTTGCCTATACCATTCTGCACTGTTCTAAGCTCGTTGTTTGTCTTTGAGGTACGCCAGGAGAACGCTTAATACTTCGGTATTAAGGTTTCTCAAGAGAGCTACCCTTCCCTATAACGTAATATTTGATGCACAGACTTGAGATTTGCACTAGGCTATGCGGCATGCCATGCGCACCAGTATCTCGTATCATTGACTCTAGCTAGACTTTATCAATCATAGTAGACATTAAGTATATTAACCTAATTACTCTTTTTATGCATACCCATTTATGATTACACAAGCATTTCGCAGCCTAGTTTGATGTATTGAGACACAAACGACTTAGGCTCTTTTTGTTGATAGGAATACTGCATTGTCGTGGCGATTATTATTATTGTTGTAGTGTTTAGGATATTCTTGGCTCCGACGGCATTATATATTCTGCCTTTTTGTGTGCATAGCCTGCACGAGCATTGTTCCGCTGCCTGCCTTTTTGGGTTCCATTTCCGATACGAGCATCTTTATAGCATCTAACATTTAAAGAAGATTCCTTGTTGGTGTTGAAGGACTTTAGTGCACTTTCTTTCATGCAGGAGTGCCTGACATTTATTGATTAAAGTAACGTAAGCTGTAACTTCTCTTACCACCTTACTTTGCATACCATAACCAAGCACCTTCGGTTATAGGTAGTAATAGGCTGTTTTCACATAACATTAAGCCTAGAGTAGTCGCACATTTATTGAGAGTTTGATAGCCTATTATTGCATATAGAAGTCTGTTGAGTATTTGTGTTCTTTGTTCACTGGGAATATACATCAGAGGTTGGAGCTAGCGCTTTCCGTTGTAACATTTATGCCATTACTAGTCCAATGAATAAGAGCCCTGATATTTTGAACCCCAGTCGTAACAATAGGAAGAGGGAAAGACTGATTCTGGGAGAGAGTTCCTGAGCTCAGCTGTTGAGTAGAAGAAAGTTTGAGAGTAACGTTTCACTCTTGGGTTGGAGAGTTGCACAGAGTAGGGGTGGGATTGAGTTGCAAGACGGGTACCACGTGCCCTACGTAAAGGAGGTGGTATACACTGGGAAAGCTCTGAGGAACACTGATTATTATAGTAGCGATAGAATAGCGAGAGAGATGCAACATTGCGGCGGAGAGAGAGAGAGATTACAGAGAGTTGGTGAGTGGACGGGAGTTAATGATACGAAAGGCCTTCCTTTCAACTTTCTCTAGGAGAGCGGTGTGAGAGGAACCTCCCCACACCTGTGAACAATACTCAATACAAGGACGCACTATGCCCCTGTACAGAGCAAGAAGCTGTGCAGGGGTAAAGAACCCCCTAAGGCAGTTGAGCACACCCAGCTTCAGGGAGGCTGCCTTAGCAAGACTGGTAATATGGTCCTTCCAACTGAGAGCAGAAGAAAAAGAGACACCAAGAATATTGAGAGAAAATGAAGGATTGATTTTTGTGTTGTTGAAGAACAAGGGATAGTCCGCTGGGAGTTCCTTACGGGTAGATAGATGGAGAAATTGGGTTTTGGAAGCATTAAAGGTAACAAGGTTTTCTTTGCCCCTATTGGAGATAGTTTTTAGATCAGAATTTAAGAGTTCTATGGCTTCATTACGTTTGTCGTTGAGGGATTGCTGGCTGGGGCGTTCTGAAAAACTGATGGAGTAGTGTAAGGTTGAGTCGTTTGCATATGAATGGATGGGAATTGAGGTACAGTTGAGGAGATCATTTATAAAAATTAGAAAGAGAATAGGAGATAGGACAGATCCCTGAGGAACACCGGAGTTTATAGGGTGAAGAAGTGAACAATGGCCATCCACAAACGCGGCTATGGAACGGCCGAAAAGGAAATTAGAGGCAAAGGCGCAGATGGAGGGATAGAAACCGAAGGAGGGTAGTTTAGAAATTAAAGATTTGTGCCAGACTCTATCGAAGGCTTTCGATATGTCTAATGCAATAGAAAAAGTCTCACCGAATTCCCGAAAGGAGGATGACCAAAATATGAAAGAAGATCACCAGCAGAGTGACCCTTAAGGAAGCCATACTGGCGATCTGAGAGCAGATTATGAGAAGAGAAATGCTTAAGAAATTTGGAAGCAAGAATAGTTTCAAAAACTTTAGAAAGACAAGAGATGAGAGCAATTGGACGATAGTTGGAGGGTTGAGAGCGGTCACCCTTCTTTGGGACAGGTTGAATGTGAGCAAATTTCCAGCATGAAGGGAAGACGGTAGAAGATAGACAGAGACGAAAGAGTTTACCTAGGCAGGGAGTCAGCACGGAAGCACAGTTTTTGAGAACAAGAGGAGGAACACTGTCCGGACTTATTACAGTTCATATTTTCAATGCCTTTGATGATTTTGAACACTTGAATTAAGTCGCCTCTTAATCTGCGCTGGGTTAAAAGAAATAGATTTAATTCTCTAAGACGCTCCTCGTATGGTTTGTTCTTTAGGCTAGGTATCATTTTGGTAACTCTACGTTGAACTCGTTCTAGCTTGTTTATGTCTTTTTGGTAATAAGGGCACCAGCATTGAACGCAGTATTCCAGAAGAGGGCGGACTAAGGAATTGTAAAGGGTTAGGATAACGTCTTTGGATTTATGTTCAAATGACCTGCCTATAAAGCCAATTATTTTGTTTGTCTTCTTAACAACTTCTGAACATTGTTGACTCGGTTTTAGGTTACTCGATATTGTTACTCCCAATCGTTTCTCTGTTTACATTCTTAAGCTGAGTGCCATTCATCGAATAGTTTGCTTTCTCATTTAGGTATCCGATATGTAGAACTTCACATTTATCCGCATTGAAACTCATTTGCCAAATTTGGGCCCAATGTGACAATTTATCTAGATTGTGTTGCATATCATCAACTTGTTCTTTTGAGAGTACGCTATTTGCAATTTTTGTATCGTCTGCAAATTTTGAGATTGTACAGGTGAGACCCTCATCTATGTCGTTGATGTAAATTAGAAAGATAATTGGTCCTAGTACTGATCCCTAGTACCGATCATTGTCCTGATTAACTAACCCCCCTATATATTTCACAGGTTCATCCTGCCTGCCAAGTTGCCGTGTTGAGCACTGAGTTGTGAATGGTATGGGTGTGAGCCCACCCATACCTTATATAGGGCAGGTACAGGTGGTCTTCCCACATTCGTGATGATCGTCTGATGTTCGTCCGATTCGGTTGGTGTTCAGACTAGGTTCTTCTATATCGGTTGAAGGTTGGCTGATCATCGTAACTCATTTGAAAAAGGTCGGCTGATTAGGGATATGTTCGGGATATAATCGGCTCATGCTCTGGGCATCATTGGTTTAAGTTCGAGTCATGTTTGGGAGTTGTTCGGTTCTTTGTCGTAAGTCGTTCTTGACTATCGGTTTATATTCTGAACTCGTTCGGGGCATTGTCGGGGGATGTTCATCTTCGGGACACTTTCGGCTGATTCGGTAAAAATATGTAAGTCATCTGATTCGTGAGTTTGTCGACCCACGTCCATCCTCTGTATGACGAGGCCTTAACAAAGGGTAACGAAGATAAAGGGGAGAGTAGGTGGTTGTTGTTGTTGTTGTTGCTGTTCCCCAAGCTGTCTGGCCGAACAGCCCCAAGGCCCCGTGCAAGGCCAAGGCCATAATCGAGTGCCCACACAGAACCCTCCCTGCCGACAACATTAAAGTTTGGGTAACCGAAGCCACTCCATGGCGGGGAGCTGAGGAGGGTGCGGAAATGCCCGGAAAACCAAAGCCCCACCCAGGGCCCTGTGCCCCTCAGCAATTATGAAGAGAAAGTTGAGGGGAAGAGTAGGTAGTAAAGCAGATTTATAAACTGAATGTAGGAAGAAAGAACGGTATATATACCAGTATGGTTAGTGGAATATATATATGGTTAGGCTACATTGTCCACACAAGTGATATTGTGATATATCTATATATTTATTGCTAGACATCAAGGTCCCCGAAGGGGTGGACACGAATGAATCGACCCCACGCATCTCTGTCCCCAGTCAGTCGACGCCCGCTCTCCCATCCAACACCGCTTTCACGCATATACTTCTTAACTCCGTCCTTCCACCTTTCTGTCGGTCTACCTATCCCACTCTGTACTACAAATATACATGTGTAATGCGTAATATAATTGTAAACACAAAGCGAGTAAGCAGGTAAATGTGGACGTTATCCCTCATCTAGTGGGTTTTTTGGGGCTATTTTGGGCATATTCAGGCCCTCCTGAATGATCAATCAATTATCTGTATGAAAAGAAATGTATTCAGCAAAATACTAGGCTCTACAAGCTTCAAAATGAGACCAGAACGAGCTACGTAGCACTCGTCGTTTTGATGCAGTGGTGGGAGTTTAGCATATAGCGGCATATTTTTTCCAGCTACGCTCACTACTGGCTACACTGCCGGCCTCTCGAGAACAGAGGGAGCGTGAGTAAGTGGGCGGCGGTAAGCCCTGGGTGTCGGCCGTGTGGCCTGCTGCGCTCCCGGCCATTTGCACTCGATTTTAACCCTTTAAAAGCCTTAATAATGCTCCTAACTTGCTGGTTTTTAGATACAGACTTAAGTCGGGCCCCGCTCTTTAAGTGTTAATACCCAGGAGGATGCTATTGTTGGATTATATTTTAACAAGTAGATTGCAATATGAGTATAATCAATATAGATGTTGTAAGATGAGATATACAATACATATTGTTACGTATCTTGATCGTCAAGTGGTTAACTTGATGAATCTAGATAGCACAGAAATATATATTTATATTAAGGTATCAGTCAGCTGAAGGCAAAACAAAGGTAAAATCTAATAAAAAAAAATCCTGTTGTTGCTTCCTTACCTTTTGGATCTTAGGACTTGGTATCCTTTATTGACTGATACTCTTTAATTATGGAAAAATACTGAAACTAATTAAAGTCATGTAGTATTTATAAAGAATTATTATTTAACCGAAGCTTAGTAGGCTATGGTTATGAACCGAATAAGTTATATCTAAAGAAGGACTATTAATTATATATCAAGTCTTGAAAGATAAATATTAAGGTAAGAATATTTCTGTCTCTTACCCTTTTTGAAATGAATAGATAGCTTTCTTATATCATGTCCTTTTATTTATATTTAATGTAGTTATTATTCTTGGTTCTTGTTTTACGTTAATAGTATTATATTATTATTATCAGGATTAATATCAAAGTCACATAAAAAGTTAGATATATATTTAATAATTAGATAAATGTATTTCTTAACCACGTAACATTGAGGTTTGATTATGAGTAAATTAAGTTACAGGATCGCTTCATAGATTCGGTTCAGGTCTCACTCCAATAATATGAAAAGCAAAAATAATATTTTGAAGCTAAAATTATTTTCTTCAGCTTAGGAAATCACTAGAAGTAACATTAAAACAGCCATGTTAGTCTAAGGCGATATTACTAATATGAGACAATAGTATCACTGTACTTGTTCTTTCCAGCAATGTAAGCTTAATTCAAAGATAATGAAAGAACTCGTAAGTCTTATAAGTTAATATGAAATAATAGTATTACTTTTATCATAACCCAATTACTTAAAGAGTTGCTTTAGTCCACAAGTCAGTCAACTAAAATAGTTAAGTACATAATAGTAGCGTTAACGTTAATTCCCAATCACATATCTCACTAACCAACATAACGTAAGTGTTTACACCGAACACACTTAACACACACTTATATAATCTGACTGCCAGTCACAATCCCATTATAATAATTCACCCCGTCTTCCTCCAGCTGCAAGTTCACCTTCCCAACTCCAAATGAGACTGATTTGAATGCCCACTACTCGGGTCTTATATACTATGCAATGATGGTGTAGGAACGAATCAGGAGACGGGGGATGGTGCGCGCCCCAATCACAGCTCCTCTAGTTGCGTAGCAGGTGCGTGGTCCAATGGCGTTGATTTGCGTCGATCATCGTCATAGCGTCGGGTCATCGAAGTAGTTTGCAGGGTCCCCATATGACGCACGCAGGTGTGAAGGCTTGTTTGCTGGTATGCAGACGAGCTGGTTTCTCACTCGCTGGTTCGCTCGCTGGTCTGCTTCGCCGCCTGGGTAATTCGGCACTCCTTCCACTCTTAATTCTAACTCTTAAATAAACATATAGGGCTCCGTATGTCAGACTTCCCCCCTAGAAAAGAGTTTAAGGAGAATAGTACATAATATACATAATACATAATCAGATTCACCACCAGATTGGCAACAGCAAGATTATAATAAGGATATAATAAGGATATCACCCAAAGTAGGCAACGTCTCCAGGTACCACATCAGAACATAGCCGGAACGTAGCTGGAGCGTTATTCGAACAGCAAGGCATTATCTCACAGCTGAAGCCTTGAAAGCGCACTACTAAAGCATGATATTTACCTCGCTACAAGGGAGAGCTAATTGCCAGAATCCTCTCATTAAGTTAATCTTACTGCTGTATGAGGCCAACATGGTAAATGCAATCTTTAATAGATACGTGATAGGCAATCGGCTAGCACGTGCTGGACCCCCTCAATATGTTTAACATCCAGGGAGTATTCCTGCAGCAACAAACTCCACCTGGTCAGTCTTTGGTTTTTATTTTGGAACTTATGCAAAAATTTTAAGGGGTGATGGTCAGTATACACAGTGATGGCACCAGAGGCAGATTGCACATAGACAGCAAAGTATTGAAGGGATAAAATTAATGCTAACAGCTCCTTCTCAATGACTGAATAGTTACGTTGAGCAGAATTTAATTTTTTACTAAAATAGCACACAGGATGCAATACTTCACAGTCGTCTTCCTGTAGCAATACTGCACCAACCCCGGTATTGCTCGCATCCACTGCTAGGGAAAAAGATATGTTAAAATCAGGAGCTCAGAGTACAGGATAATTTGATAAAATATATTTGGTAGCATTAAAGGCCTCCTCACATTCGGAGGACCACTCAAACTTGACATCCTTACGGAGAAGATCTGTCAGGGGAGCTGTTAACCTAGAAAAGTTTAAGATGAAACGCCTATAATAACCAATCATTCCTAGGTACCTTTGGATATGTTTCTTAGTGCTAGGAGTTGGGAATTCTAGAATAGACTCTACCTTTGCTTGAGGAGGTGCAACCTGCCCCTGACCTACCGTATATCCTAGATACTGGACCGTAATCTTTACAAAGGTGCATTTCTTAAGATTAACCACCAGATTGGCATCAGCAAGATTTAAGAACATCAACCTAAGTTGGTAAAGATGCTCCTCCCATGACTGTGAAAAGATAAGAATATCATCGATGTAGACAACGCATCCAGGTACCCCTTCAGTCACCAAATTCATGAGGCGCTGGAATGTAGCTGGAGCGTTTTTCAAGCCGTAGGGCATTACGTTACAGCAGAAGGCTTGATTATTGACTACAAAGCATGATATTTCCCTCGCTCTAGGGGTGAGAGCTACCTGCCAATATCCCTTCATTAAGTAAATCTTGCTGATATAGGTGGCTGTACCAATCTGGTCAATGCAGTCGTCGATCCGTGGCAGTGGGTAGGTATCGTTCTTTGTGACAGCATTAACTTGCCTATAGTCCATACATAACCTATGGCTCCCGTCTGGCTTTGGCACAAGTATGACCGGACTACTCCACTGGCTTAAGGCCCTAGTGATCAGCTCGTTTGACAACATGAAGTCAAGCTCGACCTGCAGTATACTCCTGCGTTGTGGCGAGACACGGTATGGGGATAGTTTAATGGGAGTTGCATCCCCTACGTCGATGTCGTGCACGGCCAAAGAAGTGAGCCCTGGAGTATCACGGAACACACTGGGAGACTGAGGCAAAACAGAGATTAGTTGGTTCGCTTGATTAGAGGGAAGATGATATAGTTTAGATGGTAATTCCCCCCAAGCTACTGAGTTATACTTAAAGTTGGATAGGCTACATGACAAGTCAAAGTCTGCATGGATACCTTCAGGCTCTGGAACAGTCTGTTGCGGGTCAGTAAGAGAACTGAAGATTTCGTCGGCACCAGGCTGTCCACAGGTCCTGACATTCACTGCCACAGTGGGAGAATCTGGAGGAGAGGAACCAGGGGACCTATGGTAGGGTTTCAACATATTTATATGGAATACTTGCGTGGGCTTTCTCCTGTCTGGGGTAGTTACTAGATAATCGGTAATGCTCACCCTCTGAATGATCTTATATGGGCCCCTGAACTTGGCAGATAAAGGATGGCCAAAAAGGGGGAGCAGGACCAAAACCTCATCACCGGGCTGAAACTCCCTCTCACGGGCTTTTCTGTTATACCAGTTCTTCATAGAGCTTTTAGCCACTGTCAAGTTTTGAGCTGCAAACTCACATGAGGATCTCAGCCGGGTTTTGAAATCTGAAACATACTTGAGGAGGTTTTGGTTCCCCTCCTGGCCAACTAGGCTATCCTGCAATAGTTGCAAAGGACCTCTTACCTGGTTACCGAAAACTAGCTCATTAGGGGAAAAACCCAGGGATTCAGTTGGAACCTCACGAGTAGCAAATAAAAGAAAAGGTACCCCCTTATCCCACTCAACTCCGGTCTCTGTACAATATTTACGCAACATGGCATGATACCGTTCGAGAACCCCTTGACTCTCTGGGTGGTAGGTGCTCGACTTAACATGCTCGATACCCAACTCCTTCAGGGACTGCTGAAAAATGTTAGAGATAAAATTAGTTCCTTGATCACTTTGCACCTCATGGGGGAAACCCATTCTGGTGAAGAATTTGAGCAGTTCCTTGATGACAGTTGGAGTAGAGGTAGTCCTTAAGGGTATAGCCTCTGGGTAGCGAGTTGCCATGTCCATAATAGTTAATAAATAATTGTTACCTTGGGAAGTCTTAGGCAATGGGCCTACAATGTCCACTACCACCCGAGTAAAAGGATTCTCGAAGACGGGCAAGGGCACCAGAGGATGTACAGGCACTTTCTGATTGGGTTTTCCTGTTATCTGGGAAGTGTGACACACTCTACAAAACTCCACTACATCTGCACACATTCCTGGCCAGTGAAAGTGGGCTCTGATTCTGTCGCTCACACCTACAGTAGGTGTCCTGCCAATGGTATACAATGTGCCATTTCCAAGATATCTCTACGACAAGGTTTGGGGACTACTACTTGATGGACGTCCCAGGCCCCGTCATCGATTGGTCTGTGTGGCTGTCTCCATCTACGCCACAATACTCCTCCTTTGAGGTAGAAACATTCACCACCCTCCTTCTCACATTCCTCTTCACTCACGGCCCTGGCAGCTAACTCCTTGCATTCTCTATCATCTCTCTGTAGCTCTACCAGGCCACTAGGACAATTTGGAGGGGTTTCATGGTCATCGTTAGGGTCAAGATGAGCCATAAAGGTGTCAGATAAATCCACCTCAGTCACATCATCAGGCACAGTTGGAGCGTCATTCACACTCTCATCATCCCTTTCATCAACTCTTACATTCGGTACATTTCTGTCTGAGGGAACTGCTACTTGAGACATTGAACGTGTGACAGCAAACACAGGGAAAACTGTTGGCATCTCCTTTTCGAGCTCACCGGTTAGTGGCTCGTTAACAGGGGAAAGTGACAAAATGGGGTCTGGTCGGACCTTCTCACCTGCTACATCATTCCCCAAAAGGAGTGTTACCCCGGGCACAGGGATATCTTGGGACCTACACAAAGCTATGGTGGCCTCACCCTGTAGTAACTCACATTCAATTTCGCCTTTTACCAAGTATGCATAAAATTGGCCTCCAGCACCTCTCATTATAACGGGTTCGCCAGGTGGGCACTCAGTGTAAGGATTCACCATGAGGGTGCTAGTAGAACCTGTGTCTCTCAGAATTTTTATCTCGTGCATACATGCATTTAATCTCACGTTGCCAGATGAAATAAAGGGACGGTAACTGTCCTGCACTGATGGTGAAATTATTATTGGCTTAATTACCCTAGTGGGTTGCACCACGCATGCTACTACACCCCTGTCTAGATGGTTTACGTTAGCTTCTAGGTACTCCTTCTGTCGAGAGTCCTGCATTAAAGGAACTTTTGGTGCTAGGTACTCCTTCTGTCGGGAGTCCTGCATTAAAGGCACATATGGAGTTTGAGATACGGCGGCAACTGTCTGCCCCGATCTCTCGGTTTTCTTCTTGGCTGATAAGCTAGGTGGCCTCTCTTGCCACAAAAAGTACATACTTTAGGGGATACGGGAACGTTCCCTCTTTGAGCATTACTATTACTTTGGGCCCCACCTCTGTTACCATTGCCCTGAGTCGCATTTTTAGTTGGGGGAACAATTATATTTTGGCTAGCTGGGGAAGATGTTACAGGCTTGTGACGGGGTCTGTCAGATTTGTGATTGGGATACTTAAAATTAGAACTAGAATTATCGTAGGGCTTCTTTCAACGAAATTTGTTGTTGAGCACGTATGTGTCAGCCATGTCAGCAGCGTCGGCAAGACAATCTACCTTTTTCCCCCTCAAATGATAGGCTACAGAAGAATCAATTTTCCATAGGAAATTTTCTAACAGGACCAACTCCTTCAGATCGTTGTAGCTTGTGACTTTCTTACTCTTGACCCAATGATTGAAAGTTTTAGTCATGGTCCTGGCAAATACCTTATGGGTTTCTTCTACTTTCTTCTGGTTTTTACGGAAAGATTGCCTGTAAGCCTCAGGCTGTAATTGATAGGTTTTTAGGATAGCTTCTTTGAGATTATCATAATCCTGCCTAACCTCTGCTACTTCTGACAAATACGTGGATCGAGCCTGCCCTGTCAAAACGGTTTGTAACATAAAAGGCCATTGATCTCTTGTCCACTTCATACCTCCAGCAACTTCCTCAAACAAAACAAAGAAATCCTGCACATTATCCTCAGTGAAAGGTGGAATGACACTGGTCATTGTCAATTCCAGAGGGGGAGCAATTAAGGGAGCATTTGTATTCACATTTAGTTGACCTATTTGATATTGATATTGATATTGTTCGGTCGTTGCTCTGGCTTGTTCGACTTTTATTCTGGCTAGTTCGGTATTTGCTCTGGTTTGTTCTAGTTCGAATAATTTATCAACGGTAAAACCAGGTGGCAATTGTTCATCAAGTTGGCTAGGTTTACTCGGGATCCCACCAACGGCTCCGTCTCCCTCCCCGCCTTCTACAGGGAACAGGTGGGTTTTTATGGTCTGAGCCACCTCTACTTTGGACATGTTTGAGACAGTTAACTGGAGATGCGAGGCAAGCACTTTCAGTTCGGATTTTGACAGACGGTCAATATCAGGGGCTGTGGGGTCTGATTCTATGAAAACTCGAGCATCTTCATCATTAATTAGATCCGGCATGATTAATATTTGATTTTTAAGTAGTGAAACGGTAATGAAACTGAGTGAAACTGTATGAAACGGATCCTGGCGAGGTCGCCACTCTTCTGTTACGTATCTTGATCCACAAGTGGTTAACTTGATGAATCTAGATAGCACAGAGATATATATTAAGGTATCAGTCAGCTGAAGGCAAAACAAAGGTAAAATCTAATAAAATTATTTCCTGTTGTTGCTTCCTTTCCTTTTGGATCTTAGGACTTGGTATCCTTTATTGACTGATACTCTTTAATTATGGAAAAATACTGAAACTAATTAGTCATGTAGTATTTATAAAGAATTATTATTTAACCGAAGCTCAGTAGGCTATGGTTATGAACCGAATAAGTTATATCTAAAGAAGGACTATTAATTATATATCAAGTCTTGAAAGATAAATATTAAGGTAAGAATATTTCTGTCTCTTACCCTTTTTGAAATTAATAGATAGTTTTCTTATATCATGTCCTTTTATTTATATTTATTGTAGTTATTATTCTTGGTTCTTGTTTTACGTTAATAGTATTATATTATTATCAGGATTAATATCAAAGTCACATAAAAAGTTAGATATATATTTAATAATTAGATAAATGTATTTCTTAACCACGTAACATTGAGGTTTGATTATGAGTAAATTAAGTTACAGGATCGCTTCATAGATTCGATTCAGGTCTCACTCAAATAATATGAAAAGCACAAATAATATTATGAAGCTAAAAGATTTTTCTTCAGCTTAGGAAATCACTAGAAGTAACATTAAAATAGACATGTTAGTCTAAGGCGATATTACTAATATGAGACAATAGTATCACCGTACTTGTTCTTACCAGCAATGTAAGCTTAATTAACCCGTACAGCCCCAGCGACGCGTCTGACGCGTCGGCGATGTATGTAACGCACAGCCCCAGAGACGCGCCTGACGCGTCACCCTAATTGCGCCGACCGTAACCTCAGGTGTAGTCACTCAAGAGGGCTCAGATTTGTATGGGAACTGTGTACGTATCCCACGCAACCGTGCCGATGGTTGAAAACTCTCAAAGTCCACGTGCGTGCGCGCGAGCGCTCAATAACCTGTTTTTTTGGGATAATTGCCTTCAATTTTTTACTCTTGTAAAACCCATTTTCGGGGGCTCTGTAGGACCATTTTTTAAGCTTTTTGAGCAGTTTTTCGTGGTTTTTCCTTCATTCCTAACCCATTCGCTATTGTTTCTGGAATAAAACAATTTTTTGAAAACCGGCCGGGTTCTGGTGCGCAAACATTAGAAAACTAGCCGGGGCTCCACGGGTTAAAAGATAATGAAAGAACGTAAGTCTTATAAGTTAATATGAAATAATAGTATTACTTTTATCATAACCCAATTACTTAAAGAGTTGCTTTAGTCCACAAGTCAGTCAACTAAAATAGTTAAGTACATAATAGTAGCGTTAACGTTAATTCCCAATCACATATCTCACTAACCAGTAGGTAGTAGGGGTAGGCAGCCCCGCCCAGGGAAGTACTACCGCCAAGGTTTCGGGAGACTCAGGGAATAGCCTAAATTCCATTTTCTCTCCCAGGCCTTGGTAGCTGGATACATATATTTCTGCCTCACACATCAGGGGTATCAGGAAAACCCTCTTTATATAACATACACATCCAACTTAACGACATTGCCCTACATCGCTATCCTCTATCCATAAAACACTACTCTTCCACTACATAATCATACATGTAACACCATACACTTACCTAATAAATATGGCAGTACAATTGTTAAGAGCAAACCTGGTGGTCCCTCGGATATCCACCCCCGGCAGGGTTGGGTCATTGACACAGGGCCCTCCCGGTCGTCATCATGCGACTGTGTCAAGAGCATTGCAATGTCCCAAAGCTGCTCGTCGGTGCAGCTTTTTCTTTAGTAATATAAGGGGACTTCACTCTAACATCAATTCTGTACACCAATTTCTTCAAGCAGAATCCCCTACTCTCCTTTTTTTGACAGAGACTCAAGTAACATCCACATCTGACACGTCTAGATTTAATTTTCCAGGTTATCAACTGCTCCAAAATTTCAGACCTAAAGGAGGTGTATGTTGCTTCGCAAAATCGGAAATTGCCCTGGAGAAGGTTACTAGTTTCAATTGTCCCTATTTTGATTATTCTATATACAAATTAATTTCTGCTGGTACATTTAAATACATATGTTGCATCTACCGTTCCCCAAATACTCCTCCAGAGCAAAGTCTTTTTGATTCTCTGTCCTCACAACTCAGTGTCCTCAACTTAAATGCTTCTTCTGAAATCACTGTGTTGGGTGATTTTAATGTCCATAATGTTGAATGACTCACTCATTCAGCCAGGACTGATGATGCTGGTCTTGAATGTGAGCTATTTGCAGACTCATTTAATCTCACTCAACTAGTCAACCAACCCACCCGTGTACCAGATAATCCTAATCATAATTCCCACCTACTGGACTTATTTTTAACAACCAATTCAGAAAATTATGATGTTACAGTGAGGTCCCCGCTTGGATCTTCTGATCACTGTCTGATACAGGCCACCTGTCTATCACCTACCACACCTTCCCACTCTGAACCTGTTTTGGTGACTAAATGGCATTACGATAGGGCAGACTGGGAGGGTCTTCAAGGTTTCTTTATTGATATTCCCTGGACCTCTTTCTTTTCTAATGATGCACATTCCACCTTGAGCCACATACAAGATTTTGTAAAAATTAGAATGGAAACTTTTATTCCTCATCAAAAGTACAATAAAAGATCTAATTCACCTAAATGGTTTGACCATAATTGTGCTAGAGTAACTGAACAAAAAGCAATAGCCTACAATGCATACACAAGATCAAAAACACATGAAGCCTTTAATTACTTTAGAAACATCAGAAATCATGCCAAAACTGTATTAAACCTAACTAAATCAAACTTTCTCCACAAGCAGGCAAATAAACTTCTAAATAATCCAAATTATAACAAAATATTTTGGTCTACTCTTAACTCATTCAAATCCAACTTCACTACTGCTTCATCCATTCCACCATTAAAATCTCCGACTGGCAATCTTGTAAGTAACCCACGAGGTAAAGCTAACCTTCTTGCGGATATTTTCTCCACCAACTCAACCTTAGATGAAATAAACCAAGATGTCCCTGTACTTAATTTTAATTCGCCTGAAATTCCCTCACTTAAGATCCACACCAGACATGTCAAAACTATTTTGCAGAATCTCTCAGTAGATAAGGCTCCTGGTCCAGATGAAATTCCTCCAATAGTACTTAAGAATTGCTCCTTGGTGCTCGCTCCTGTATTGGCAATTTGTTTCCGTCAGTGTACTCATACCTCATGCTTCCCAGTACCCTGGAAAGAAGCAAACATCCATCCAGTTCCTAAAAAAGGTGCCTCTTCAGATCCATCAAACTACAGACCAATAGCTATAACTTCCACTCTTGGTAAAGTCTTTGAAATTATATTAAATAATCACATAATTAAGCATCTTGAGAATAATAAATTAATCAGTGATAGGCAATATGGTTTTAGACGATGTCGATCAACTGCAGACATTCTTTGCCTTCTTACGCATCAAATCAACCAAGCTACAGACCAACATGGTGAAACACATACAATAGCACTGGATATATCAAAGGCATTTGATAGAGTCTGGCATCAATCCTTATAGTCGAAGATGTCACACTACGGCCTTGCATCATTAGTTCCACTAATTTCTTCTTATCTTCATAACAGAAACATACGTGTAATGGTAGATGGCCTTTATTCTCAATTTCACTCAATAAATGCTGGTGTTCCCCAGGGATCAGTTTTGGCCCCAACTCTGTTCCTCATTCATATCAATGATCTCATATCTACCACTCATAATCCAATACATTCCTACGCAGATGACTCAACACTCCACAGTTCTTTCTCATTTACCAATTCTTTCACCCGACCCGATCTTATAAATTCAAAAATAAACACTGCAATTTCTCTGAACTAGGACCTTTCTAGAATTAATGAATGGGGACAAAAAAATCTAATTTCCTTTAATGCACAGAAAACCAAGTACATTCAATTTTCTAACCGACAGAATCTCACTGACTCCCATATATTTTTGAATGATGTAAATATTCCCACTTCCCCTAGTATTGACATTCTCGGTGTAACATTAACTACTAACTTGAGCTGGACACATTATGTTAGAAGCATTGCTAAGAATGCCTCTAAAAAACTGGGACTCCTGTACAGAGTTCGAGAATTCTTCACTGACGAGCAGTTGGCCGTAATATATAAAAGTCATGTGCGTTCTCAGATGGATTACTGTTCACCTCTGTGGGGTGGAAGTGGAGTGGTTGCATTTAGGCAGTTGGACAAAATTCAAAATAAAGCTATTAGATTAATCAATAACCCTGCAATCACACAGGACCTTCCTACATTATCCATACGAAGAAACGTTGCATCCCTTGCATTATTCTACAGATATTTTCACAGCAATTGTTCCGAGGAACTTGCTTCAATTGTGCCGCCTCTCCACATCTTTCCCCGTAGAACTAGGGCAGCTGAGAGCGCCCATGAATTTACACTTTCTCCTCCACAATGCAGAACTTCTGCTTATCAGAATTCATTTATCCCCAGAGCTACTACTCTTTGGAATTCACTTCCCTCGAATTGCTTTCCACAAACTTACAATCTACAAATGTTTAAATCCAGTTGTTACAAACATTTTATGAATGGAGGATGCCTTTAGGCACATGGACCTGTTTGTTTTATCTGTGTTTTTCCTTCCTCCGTTCATTGTCTCTTAAAAAAAAAAAAAAAAAAAACATAATGTAAGTGTTTACACCGAACACACTTAACACACACTTATATAATCTGACTGCCAGTCACAATCTCATTATAATACTTCACCCCGTCTTCCTCCAGCTGCAAGTTCACCTTCCCAACTCCAAATGAGACTGATTTGAATGCCCACAACTCGGGTCTTATACAGTATACTATGCAATGATGGTGTAGGAACGAATCAGGAGACGGGGGATGGGGTGCGCCCCAATCACAGCTCCTCTAGTTGCGTAGCAGGTGCGTGGTCCAATGGCGTTGATTTGCGTCGATCATCGTCATAGCGTTGGGTCATCGAAGTAGTTTGCAGGGTCCCCATATGACCACGCAGGTGTGAAGGCTTGTTTGCTGGTATGCAGACGAACTGGTTTCTCACTCGCTGGTTCGCTCGCTGGTCTGCTTCGCCGCCTGGGTAGTTCGGCACTCCTTCAACTCTTAATTCTAACTCTTAAATAAACAAACAGGGCTCCGTATGTCAGAATATATATATATATATATATATATATATATATATGTTGTTTATTTGATGACAAATATAGCTGACAAGGCTAGGAAACGAACCATTCAGGCAGAGTGCCCAGCCACCTACACTATCACGAGGGTTATGGTTCGTTTCCTAGCCCTGTCAGCTATATTGGTCATCAAATAAACAACTTGTCATGCTCAGGGGAGTCGGATTTTGACTAAAGAACTGTCCCCCCCCCCTCATCAGAGTTAGGTTGTTGTTGTTGTTGTTCCCTAAGCTGCCTGGACGAACAGCCCCGAGTCCCTGAGAAAGGCCATGGCCACGATCGGGCTTTCCCACAGAGCTCTCATTGAGTGTAGATTGTGTTGTTGGCGTAAGTGGTTGTGTGAAATGCAGTCTTCTATGATGTGTTTAATGGTATGGGGTGCTGTGTTACATCCCGGGCAGGCATCGACAACAGAGTCATCCAGTCTCTTCTGATAGCTCAGGAGAGCTGGATGGTGTCCGCATCTCAGCCTGGCCAAGTGGACTCTGTCCTCGCGAGGAAGGGAGGATTCGGAAGGATGGATTTCGGGAGGTCGTGCATGCAGCTGCGTGTTGTCTGTGAGTGGATGGATCGGTGAGAGATATGAGTATGGATGTGCTTCTGGAAGTTGGTTCGGGGTAGGCAGGGAGGGAGAGAGGACAATAATTGTGTGTGATACCGTGTGCTGGGTGTTGTTTTGATATTTATTGGTGTCTGTGGGTGTGTTGCCATGTAGTTTAGTGGGTGGTCTTGGTTCGTGGAGGCTGCTGCCAGGAATTGAGTGCCTATCATGTCCAGATGGTCTTTGACTTTGAGGATTTGGGTTTCTTGATGAAGGTGATCTGTGGGTGCAGTAGCTGTGCAGCCTGTAATGCAGGAATGCTGGTAAAAGTGTTGAAATAACTTTGAAAAGTTGACAGAAGTAGAAGTATCAAATTCCTTCTTTTAACCCTCGCGATGGTGTAGGTGGCTATGTACTCTGCCTGAATGGTTAGTTTCCTCGCCCTGTCAGCTATCTATCTACTGTATATATATATATATATATATATATATATATATATATATATATATATATTCTTTAATACATACGAGGTTGAAAGAAATGGCAATTTCTGCGTTGGAAATGTTATTATTCAAAGTTTCCAGGTCTCTGATGAGTTTTCGCTGGGTGGCAGGAAGTAGATGAAGGAGATGAGCAAAATTCATGGAGGTACAGGGTTACATAAATGTACATGATGATACAGGATATATGACGCATTTCACTCGACAACCAGCATTATCAAGTAAGGATAGAAAGATATAAAAGCTAAACAGGAAGGGTATATATAGAGGGTGGAGGATCAGAGGAGGCGAAAATCAGGGGGCAAAAGTCTGCTTTTGGTGGAGGGGTATTCTAGGAGAGAGAAAGATAGAACCGCTTCACGCATGCGCACTGGATGCGGGATGGTGGTCGGTTGGCGGGGTCAAAGCTGATTGGCTGCGTGTCGAGGGGCGTGGCCTAAGTTGCGTAGTACGTGTGGCGCCTGCAGAAGACGAATCTGAAGGAGGTAGCGCGGGGGGCTGCGTCAAGGGCACCGGGGGGCAAGGGTCCTGTTAGGTCCTGTAGGAAAGTGCCTTTTGACAGAAGGAAGGATCTGAAGGTCCAGAGTTTGGTTGTTGATGTTGGGATGTAAGGCTTGGATATATAATGCTTCGAGTATAGGTAATCTCCTTGGGTCACTTTCTTTATCGAGTATGGTGGTGTGTTTCTCTAACTCGTTGCGTGTGAGGTGGGGGTGGTTAGGGGTGAGATAGTGGTCTTTGATGGCTCCAGCCTGAAGGTGAAGAGTTAACCGACGTGAAAGACGAGTCTGCGTCATACCAATATAGGAATGAGGTCCACAGTCCTCATAATTACAGGTATGTTGGTAAATGACGTGATCGTCGGTCATCGGGCTCTTTATCTTGGTGGAAGCTGGTTTGTTGCAGAGAACGAGGTTGGAGGTCTTGGGGGATTTGTAATAAATTATTAATTTGATTTTCTTTTCCGGGTTGGTTGGGTGGACATGCTTGGAGATTATTTCTTTTAAGACGGCCCCGTCATTTTTGTGTTCAGAGGACATAAAATTGCGGTAGAAGATCTTAATTTCATTGGGGGGGTCAATGTTGGGAGGGCTTTGGGTGTACCATTTTTCAAGATGGTGGTTGATGGTGCTGGAGATGTCGGAGTTGGAGTATCCGTTATTTACTAAAACTTGGGATAGTCTTTCTAGTTCCTGGTGGGTGTCGGCCCAGGTAGAGCAGTGCGTGAGGGCTCTCCTAACATGGGCGGAGATGGAGGATAGAAGATAACGGCGGGGCATTCACTATCGCCGTTGAGGCATTGTCCTGTGTTAGTTGGTTTAATGTAGACGGTGGTTTTGAACCCATGGTCGTTCAGAGCAACGAGGATGTCGAGGAAGGGGAGTTGTCCATTGTTTGATTTTTCAAAGGTGAAGTTAAGTCCGGAGGAGGTCATGAAGCGACGCTGGAGTTCCTGTAGTTCGTGGAGGTCCTTGATTTGCACGAAGATGTCATCCACGTATCTACAGTAGACGGGGGGTCGCTGGGCAGCTAGGAGCTCTTCCTCGATGGTACCCATAAAAAAGTTCGCAAAAAGAACTCCTAGGGGGATGCCCATCGCCACACCGTCTATCTGCTTGTACATGTTGCCCCGGGGGCAAAGGAAGGGGGCCTCCTTGGTACATAGCTCCAGTAGTGTTTTCAGGGCCTTCTCCGGGATGTCCAGTGTTGGTGTATCAGGGCAATGGTAAATTCGACGTAGAATCATGTCAATGGTCCTATCCACTGGCACGTTGGTGAACAGGCTTTCTACGTCGAGAGAGGCGATTGTGTGGTTGTTGTTCCGGGGGGCGTCTCGTAAAATTTCCAAGAAATCGTGGGCTGAGGTAAGGTTGTATTGGCTGGGCACGTAGGGGGTGAGGAGGTTGTTCAGGGCCTTGGCGATCTCGTAGGTGGCAGTGGGGATCTGGGAGATGATGGGGCGGAGGGGGTTTCCCAGGTTTGTGTGTTTTGATGGTTCCGTACGCATAACCAGGGGTGTATTCTCCGACGAGTTTTTTAAGGTGGACCCCTCCTTGATTGGCGGTGATGGTGGTGTTGGCAGTACGTTTGATTTCGTCGGTTGGATTGCGGGTGATCTTTTTAAATTTGGTGTTGTCACTTAAGATGACGTCCATTTTTCTAAGATATTCCTCCTTGTCATGAATCACGAGGCAGGAAGCTTTATCCGCACGACGGATGATGATGTTGGGGTTGTCTCTTAATTGTTTGGCAGCTTGGAAGTGTTGTTGAGGATTTTGCTATGGTGAGTTCCTCTGGTTTTGGCGGCTTCAGCGAGGAGAGTAGGTTGTAGGGCGGGAGTAGTGGTGACCTTGCCATCCGTCTTGAGTCGTAGGATGTCGTCCAGGAGGATTTCCGTTTCTAGGCGTTTCCGGTGGGGGCCAGGTTTGGAGCTGAAGTGGCAGTTGAGGCCTTTGTTGAGGAGGTCTTCTTGGTCCAGGGTCAGAATGGTGTTAGTCAGCTTTATGTATCCTTTTGTTGGTTTGGGAAGTTTTAAGTTTCCGCCATAAAGACGGGCAAGCTTTTTTATGGTTGTGTTTTCGGCTTGTCTTCTGTGTTGTTCAAGGAGTTGTTCGAGGGCTGTGTTGATTTCGGCTTTGAGGTGGTCTGGAGGGGTTTCGTCTTCCCAAATCCGTAGAAGAGCATCTCGTTCTTTACGAAGGTTGTTGGCGAGCTCTCGTTTTTCAATTATTTCGTCCTTCACCAGTTCTTCACGAAACTGGAGGGTGCTGGTGCGATGTCTGGCATTCTCGTGAAGTTTTATGTTAGTAAAGCCAGGTAATACATTTTCTTTAATACATACGAGGTTGAAAGAAATGGCAATTTCTGCGTTGGAAATTTTATTATTCAAAGTTTCCAGGTCTCTGATGAGTTTTCGCTGGGTGGCAGGAAGTAGATGAAGGAGATGAGAAAATTCATGGTGGTACAGGTTACATTAATGTACATGATGATACAGGATATACGATGCATTTCACTGGACAACCAGCATTATCAGTAAGGATAGAATGATATAAAAGGTAAACAGGAAGGGTATATATAGAGGGTGGAGGATCAGAGGAGGCGAAAATCAGGGGGCAAAAGTCTGCTATTGGTGGAGGGGTATTCTAGGAGAGAGAAAGATAGAACCGCTTCACGCATGCGCACTGGATGCGGGATGGTGGTCGGTTGGCGGGGTCGAAGCTGATTGGCTGCGTGTCGAGGGGCGTGGCCTAAGTTGCGTAGTACGTGTGGCGCCTGCAGAAGACGAAGCTGAAGGAGGTAGCGCGGGGGGCTGCGTCAAGGGCACCGGGGGGCGAGGGGGGGCGTTAGGTCCTTTAGTAAAGTGCCTTTTGGCAGAAGGAAGGATCTGAAGGTCCAGAGTTTGGTTGTTGATGTTGGGATGTAAGGCTTGGATATATAATGCTTCGAGTATAGGTAATCTCCTTGGGTCACTTTCTTTATCGAGTATGGTGGTGTGTTTCTCTAACTCGTTGCGTTTGAGGTAGGGGTGGTTAGGGGTGAGATAGTGGTCTTTGATGGCTCCAGCCTGAAGGTGAAGAGTTAACCGACGTGAAAGACGAGTCTGCGTCATAACAATATAGGAATGAGGTCCACAGTCCTCATAATTACAGGTATGTTGGTAAATGACGTGATCGTCGGTCATCGGGCTCTTTATCTTGGTGGAAGCTGGTTTGTTGCGGAGAACGAGGTTGGAGGTCTTGGGGGATTTGTAATAAATTATTAATTTGATTTTGTTTTCCGGGTTGGTTGGGTGGACATGCTTGGAGATTATTTCTTTTAAGACGGCCTCGTAATTTTTGTGTTCAGAGGACATACAATTGTGGTAGAAGATTTTAATTTCATTGGGGGGGTGAATGTTGGGAGGGCTTTGGGTGTACCATTTTTCAAGATGGTGGTTGATGGTGCTGGAGATGTCGGAGTTGGAGTATCCGTTATTTACTAAAACTTGGGATAGACTTTCTAGTTCCTGGTGGGTGTCGGCCCAGGTAGAGCAGTGCGTGAGGGCTCTCTTAACATAGGCGGAGATGGAGGATAGAAGATAACGGCGGGGGCATTCACTATCGCCGTTGAGGCATTGTCCTGTGTTAGTTGGTTTAATGTAGACGGTGGTTTTGAACCCATGGTCGTTCAGAGCAACGAGGATGTCGAGGAAGGGGAGTTGTCCATTGTTTGATTTTTCAAAGGTGAAGTTAAGTCCGGAGGAGGTCATGAAGCGACGCTGGAGTTCCTGTAGTTCGTGGAGGTCCTTGATTTGCACGAAGATGTCATCCACGTATCTACCAGCTCCAAACCTGGCCCCCACCTGAAACGCCTAGAAACGGAAATCCTCCTGGACGACATCCTACGACTCAAGAAGGATGGCAAAGTCACCACTACTCCCGCCCTACAACCTACTCTCCTCGCTGAAGCCGCCAAAAAAAGAGGAACTCACCATAGCAAATCCTCAACAAATAACACTTCCAAGCTGCCAAACAATTAAGAGACAACCCCAACATCATCATCCGTCGTGCGGATAAAGCTTCCTGCCTCGTGATTCATGACAGGGAGGAATATCTTAGAAAAATGGACGTCATCTTAAGTGACAACACCAAATTTAAAAAGATCATCCGCAACCCAACCGACGAAATCAAACGTACTGCCAACACCACCATCACCGCCATCAACGCCAAACAAGGAGGGGTCCACTTAAAAAACTCGTCGGAGAATACACCCCTGGTTATGCGTACGGAACAATCAAAACACACAAACCTGGGAACCCCCTCCGCCCCATCATCTCCCAGTTCCCCACTGCCATCTACCAGATCGCCAAGGCCCTGAACAACCTCCTCACCCCCTACGTGCCCAGCCAATATAACCTTAACTCAGCCCACAATTTCTTGGAAATTTTACGAGACGCCCCCCGGAACAACAACCACACAATCGCCTCTCTCGACGTAGAAAGCCTGTTCACCAACGTGCCAGTGGATAGGACCATTGACATGATTCTACGTCGAATTTACCATTGCCCTGATACACCAACACTGGACATCCCGGAGAAGGCCCTGAAAACACTACTGGAGCTATGTACCAAGGAGGCCCCCTTCCTTTGCCCCCGAGGCAACATGTACAAGCAGATAGACGGTGTGGCGATGGGCAGCCCCCTAGGAGTTCTTTTTGCGAACTTTTTTATGGGTACCATCGAGGAAGAGCTCCTAGCTGCCCAACGACACCCCGTCTACTGTAGATACGTGGATGACATCTTCGTGCAAATCAAGGACCTCCACGAACTACAGGAACTCCAGCGTCGCTTCATGACCTCCTCCGGACTTAACTTCACCTTTGAAAAATCAAACAATGGACAACTCCCCTTCCTCGACATCCTCGTTGCTCTGAACGACCATGGGTTCAAAACCACCGTCTACATTAAACCAACTAACACAGGACAATGCCTCAACGGCGATAGTGAATGCCCCCGCCGTTATCTTCTATCCTCCATCTCCGCCTATGTTAGGAGAGCCCTCACGCACTGCTCTACCTGGGCCGACACCCACCAGGAACTAGAAAGACTATCCCAAGTTTTAGTAAATAATGGATACTCCAACTCCGACATCTCCAGCACCATCAACCACCATCTTGAAAAATGGTACACCCAAAGCCCTCCCAACATTGACCCCCCCAATGAAATTAAGATCTTCTACCGCAATTTTATGTCCTCTGAACACAAAAATGACGAGGCCGTCTTAAAAGAAATAATCTCCCAGCATGTCCACCCAACCAACCCAGAAAACAAAATCAAATTAATAATATATTACAAATCCCCCAAGACCTCCAACCTCGTTCTCCGCAACAAACCACCTTCCACCTAGATAAAGAGCCCGATGACCGACGATCACGTCATTTACCAACATACCTGTAATTATGAGGACTGTGGACCTCATTCCTATATTGGTATGACGCAGACTCGTCTTTCACGTCGGTTAACTCTTCACCTTCAGGCTGGAGCCATCAAAGACCACACTCTCACCCCTAACCACCCCCACCTCACACGGAACGAGTTAGAAAAACACACCACCATACTCGATAAAGAAAGTGACCCAAGGAGATTACCTATACTCGAAGCATTATATATCCAAGCCTTACATCCCAACATCAACAACCAAACTCTGGACCTTCAGATCCTTCCTTCTGCCAAAAGGCACTTTCCTACAGGACCTAACGCCCCCCCTTGCCCCCCGGTGCCCTTGATGCAGCCCCTCGCGCTACCTCCTTCAGCTTCGTCTTCTGCAGGTGCCACACGTACTACGCAACTTAGGCCACGCCCCTCGACACGCAGCCAATCGGTTTCGACCCCGCCAACCGACCACCATCCCGCATCCAGTGCGCATGCGTGAAGCGGTTCTATCTTTCTCTCTCCTAGAATACCCCTCCACCAACAGCATACTTTTACCCTCTGATTTTCGCCTCCTCTGATCCTCCACCCTCTATATATACCCTTCCTGTTTACCTTTTATATCATTCTATCCTTACTTGATAATGCTGGTTGTCCAGTGAAACGCGTCGTATATCCTGTATCATCATGTACATTAATGTAACCCTGTACCACCATGAATTTTGCTCATTCCTTCATCTACTTCCTGCCACCCAGCGAAAACTCATCAGAGACCTGGAAACTTTGAATAATAAAATTTCCAACGCAGAAATTGCCATTTCTTTCAACCTCGTATGTACTAAAGAAAATGTATTACCTGGCTTTACTAACATACATATATATATATATATATATATATATATATATATATATACAGTAGAGATATATATATTGTTACGTATCTTGATCCTCAAGTGGTTAACTTGATGAATCTAGATAGCACAGAGATATATATTAGGTATCAATCAGCTGAAGGCAAAACAAAAGTAAAATCTAATAAAATTATTTCCTGTTGTTGCTTCCTTTCCTTTTGGATCTTAGGACTTGGTATCCTTTATTGACTGATACTCTTTAATTATGAAAAAATACTGAAACTAATTAAAGTCATGTTGTATTTAAAAATAACAATTATTTAACCGAAGCTTAGTAGGCTATGGTTATGAACCGAATAAGTTATATCTAAAGAAGGACTATTAATTCTATAAAAAGTCTTGAAAGATAAATATTAAAGTAAGAATATTTCTGTCTCTTACCCATTTTGAAATGAATAGATAGTTTTCTTATATGTCCTTTTATTTATATTTAATGTAGTTATTATTCTTGGTTCTTGTCTTACGTTAATAGTATTATATTATTATTATCATCAGGATTAATATCAGTCACATAAAAAGTTAGATATATATATAATAATTAGATAAATGTATTTCTTAACCACGTAACATTGAGGTTTGATTGTGAGTAAATTAAGTTACAGGATCGCTTCATAGATTCGATTCAGGTCTCACTCAAATAATATGAAAAGCAAAAATAATATTTTGAAGCTAAAAGAATTTTCTTCAGCTTAGGAAGTCACTAGAAGTAACATTAAAACAGCCATGTTAGTCGAAGGCGATATTACTAATATGAAACAATAGTATCTCCGTACTAAGTACCGTTAAGCAATGTAAGCTTAAATTAAAAGAAAATGAAAGAACTCGTAAGTCTTAATATAAAACAATTGTATTACTTTTATCATAACACAATTACTTAAAGAGTTGCTTTAGTCCACAAGTTAGTCAACTAAAATAGTTAAGTACATAATAGTAGCGTTAACGCTAATTCCCAATCGCATATCTCACTAACCAACATAACGTAAGTGTTTACACCGAACACACTTAACACACACTTATATAATCTGACTGACAGTCACAAACCCATTATAATACTTCACCCCGTCTTCCTCCAGCTGCAAGTTCACCTTCCCAACTCCAAATGAGACTGATTTGAATGCCCACTACTCGGGTCTTATATACTAAACAATGATGGTGTAGGAACGAATCAGGAGGCGGCGGGTAGTGCGCGCCCCAATCACAGCTCCTCGAGCTGCGTAGCAGGTGCGTGGTCCAATGGAGTCTCCTGGCGTCGATCATACGTCATAGCGTCGGGTCATCGAAGTAGTTTGCAGGGTCCCCTATGACGCACGCAGGTGTGAAGGCTTGTTTGCTGGTATGCGGACGAGCTGGTTTCCCCCTCGCTGGTTCGCTCGCTGGTCTGCTTCGCCGCCTGGGTAGTTTGGCACTCCTTCAACTCTAATTCTATCTCTTAAATTAACATACAGGGCTCCGTATACACTCAGCCTACAGTATGTAATGCAGAGTTACAGGAACAAAAATAAGATCATAGAACAATCATGATGGGTTGTTCAAAATATATTCACAGTCAAAAATAATCTATAATGGCTGTGATACGGCGTACACTAACATTTAAAGTTTAAACTAAAACAAGAGTATAATAAATTTGAGAGTAATACAATGTTCCTTAATATTAAATATGGTTTGCAATACTTTGTTGACAACACCTACACATGGTCTATTCCTGTATATCGTTAAATAGTTCCAATATATTATAACGATTTATACTCATACCCTTCTATTCGTATTGCGAATATGATCCCAATACCAATGAGTATGAGTGTGGTAAAGAGGGTGGAATTCAAATGCAGTATTGTGGGGTTTGGACTAGGAAGGTTATATATGCTTTTCAACTCAAGTCGAGGGCAAAGTTCATAAACGATTGCATTAACTTTCGAGAAATAAGTGTCAAGCTGCTTTATATTACTGCACGGGGTGTATATAATATATATATATTTATAAACATAACAAACAAAATCCAATGCAAAGAAACTAATACATTATATATATATTATAAACTAAATGTACAGTACTAACAATAGGGCACATTGAAAAGCTGTTGATATATCAGCAATAGAACAATGTTTTCTTTAGAACAGGATACAACCACAAGCCGGCACTGAAATAATACACACTGATGAAAAGTGGAGATATACAATTGGTCAGGGATTTGGTACAGTTGGTGGCAACAGTCCAGTTGTGTTTCCTACGTCACGGTGAACCACGATGTTCATAGTCTCAACAATGTTAGGTGGACATAACAGGCAGTTTTCTACCATCAGGTGGCACACCGTGAGGTGTGTGTTTGTGAGGAGGGAGAGCTGATAGGTAGGGGAGGCGACAGGATTTTACCGCCGATATTACTTGTTATTAACCCCCCCCCCCCACTCCCTTGCTTTCAAACACACATAACACATACACACACACACACACACACACACACATATATATATATATATATATATATATATATATATATATATATATATTATTTCATGTTTTTATTTTGTTATTTTTGTTTGTGAGTGCGGGAGGCAAAAGGCAGAGTTGCTTGTAGCGAGTGCCTCCCCCAGAGTTGTAAGAGTGACAGGGCCAAAATCAAGGGACGTTTGAGCCAAAACACTAATAATTAACCCCTTCTATACCGGTGACGTGTTTTGTATTTAATGTTGCTATATTTAGAAGATCTCATGTAGGTTAGGAAGCACATGTGGTAGCTAAAAGGATTCATTGAGATAGTCGGTAGTTTTTTAATTGGTAGACGTTTTTCCTGAGCTGAATAAAATTGTCCAATAGCCGCCAACGTAAAGTGAATAGGACATTGCCGGTACAGAAGGGGTTAAATCATATCATAGTAATGTTAAGCCTGATAATTCAAGTTGTTGGTTAAAGCAGCGTAATTGTTGTCCTTCACTTTGTTATAGTCTCGTTCATCAATCAACCTTATCTTACCTGTTATGTCCCTCTTTATCCATACCATCTCTCACTCTCTCTCTCTCCTCTTCTACCTTCTCTCCCCCTTAGTTACCTCCATTGTCATGTTATATCTTCTTCATTTGTTACATTTTAACCCTTTCAGTACTGGTGTTGTCCATTTTAGTTGTTCTGGCTACTATTAGACAATTGTATTCAGCTTAAAAAGGGTCTTCCATTATTGACAGGCTATGAACTATCTCCTTTAACCTTTCTTACTACCACGAATCCTATTTAAACTTCACAAAATCCTCTAAATAAAGCTGGAGTAGAGATTAAAATATATCGCCGGAACAGAATGGGTTAATTTTGTCTCTCCCCTCTGGCCTCCTCACTGTCTCCTTAAGGGGAAGTTCATAATTATATACAACTTACGGGGAGGAGCTGTCTCTTAGGACCAGTCAGGCTTATACTAATAGTTATTGGTAGTATATGAGGTATGTGTGTGTGTGTGATAGAGAGAGAGAGATGGTCTCCCCGTAAGAGGCATTACAAGTCTGTAAATTGCTGTATATTGTCATAGCGTTCCTGAATGTCTCCCGCAGGAAAAGGGTTAATTATTATTATCTAATTATTTGTTTGCATTATATATATATATATTTTTTTTTTGGGGGGGGTTCCTCCCTTAGTGTATGCCTAACATACCCTCAATATTTACTTCAAATGTTATCACTTGCTTTCCTTTTATGGCTCATAATTTCCATCCTTCGTTCTCCATTCACCCCCCCCCCCCCCCACCCCTGCTGTGAAATTGTTTGTGTTGTTGGAGGTGCTCCCTAAACTATGCTAAAGGGGAAAGTTTGTATGTAAAACTTATGAACATGAAATGTGTCCCACGTCACTCAAGGTAATATGTGGCTTGTGTATGTGCGGTGAGAGAGAGAGAGAGAGAGAGAGAGAGAGAGAGAGAGAGAGAGAGAGAGAGAGAGAGAGAGAGAGATGCAAATACGATACAAGTTGTAAATAAGAGTACAATTGACTGAACAAAGCTACACAATAAGTGGATTTGGCGATAACACGAACATGATAACACCACTATGGTGAACAAAGAGGGAAGTTTAACAGTAATGAGGACCTTGATGTTTGGGAATTAAGACGGTATTAATATAAAGAGACTAATCACGTTACGTGTATTGAAATAATGAAATACTATGACACATACAAGCAATTCATTCCAAATAAAGGTAATGGTCGATTAAGTTCAAGTAAGGCATTTTCTATTACAAAAATAACAATAGGTTGTTAGCCAAAATATATTCACATATGTATTGATTTCATTCCTTGTCACAGTAAAATGCATACAGTATAGTAACGTTAAACAGGATAATATATCGTGATCTACAAATAATGAAGGAAACATTTGTATTTTGTATTATACAAACAAATACAAGATGTACTTTAGACTAAGTATAATACATGTCATTCTAATTTCGAGCTTTGTGCAACACAAGAATCACAAACATGTATCTATCTATCTCTCTGTCTATCTATCTACCTATCTATATATATATATTGGTAAAGCCAGGTAATACATTTTCTTTAATACATACGAGGTTGAAAGAAATGGCAATTTCTGCGTTGGAAATTTTATTATTCAAAGTTTCCAGGTCTCTGATGAGTTTTCGCTGGGTGGCAGGAAGTAGATGAAGGAGATGAGCAAAATTCATGGTGGTACAGGGTTACATTAAAGTACATGAAGATACAGGATATACGACGCGTTTCACTGGACAACCAGCATTATCAAGTAAGGAAGGAATGATATAAAAGTTAAACAGGAAGGGTATATATAGAGGGTGGAGGATCAGAGGAGGCGGAAAACAGGGGGCAAAAGTCTGCGATTGGTGGAAGGCTAAACTAGGAGAGAGAAAGGGGGTAACCGCTTCACGCATGCGCACTGGATGCGGGATGGTGGTCGATAGGTGGGGTCGAAGCTGATTGGCTGCGTGTCGAGGGGCATGGCCTAAGTTGTGTGGCGCCTGCAGAAGACGAAGCTGAAGGAGGTAGCGCGGGGGCTGCGTCAAGGGCACCGGGGGGCGAGGAGGGGTGTTAGGTCCTGTAGGGTAGTGCCTTTTGGCAGAAGGAAGGATCTGAAGGTCCAGAGTTTGGTTGTTGATGTTGGGATGTAAGGCTTGGATATATAAAGCTTCGAGTATAGGTAATCTCCTGGGGTCACTTTCTTTATCGAGTATGGTGGTGTGTTTCTCTAACTCGTTGCGTATGAGGTGAGGGTGGTTAGGGGTGAGATAGTGGTCTTTGATGGCTCCAGCCTGAAGGTGAAGAGTTAACCGACGTGAAAGACGAGTCTGCGTCATACCAATATAGGAATGAGGTCCACAGTCCTCATAATTACAGGTATGTTGGTAAATGACGTGATCGTCGGTCATCGGGCTCTTTATCTTGGTGGAGGCTGGTTTGTTGCGGAGAACGAGGTTGGAGGTCTTGGGGGATTTGTAATAAATTATTAATTTGATTTTGTTTTCCGGGTTGGTTGGGTGGACATGCTTGGAGATTATTTCTTTTAAGACGGCCTCGTCATTTTTGTGTTCAGAGGACATGTAATTGCGGTAGAAGATCTTAATTTCATTGGGGGGTCAATGTTGGGAGGGCTTTGGGTGTACCATTTTTCAAGATGGTGGTTGATGGTGCTGGAGATGTCGAAGTTGGAGTATCCGTTATTTACTAAAACTTGGGATAGTCTTTCTAGTTCCTGGTGGGTGTCGGCCCAGGTAGAGCAGTGCGTGAGGGCTCTCCTAACATAGGCGGAGATGGAGGATAGAAGATAACGGCGGGGGCATATCATATAATATGATATGTGTATATTTACTGTATATATATATATATATATATACATATAAACTGTATATATATATATATATATATGTATATATATATATATATATATATATATACTGTATATATAAATATACATATACTGTATATATATACTGTATATACGTATATATATATATATATATAATTTATATATTATATATATATTATATTATATATATATATATATATATAATATATATATATATATATATATATATATATATATAATATATACAGTTTATATATATATATATACAGTTTATATATATATATATATATATATATATATACAGTAAATATATACATATCATATTATACTGTACATGTTTCGTTAAAGCGCATGTACTATGCCTATCAATAATCACCACTGGTAGGTTACACGCTTGGAAGAAAGTTGAAAGCATAAAGTGTTGGGTTCACGTTTTCCCCAAACCTGAAGCACAATTTGTTTAAGTTTTCAAAAGACAAATTGCATAAAAACTGATGTGTGAATTTGTGAGAACAAGTTGATAGTGGGAACCCTGAGAGGCGGCATTCTCACACTACTCAAGAGATTACTAAGGTTAATGATAGGTTGTTCTAATAACTTTGTATTATTTGCTTTCTTACTGTATTATTTAGTTACCAAGAGTATGTTAATATTATAACTGTCTTCGTAGCGCAGTGGATAAATGCACTGAAATTCGGTGTGAGCATCCTAGGTTCGAATCCCTGGACCGCCACATGTATTTGTTGATTTCATTAATTGAGCTTAGGAGTAAAGTCGGTTGGTGGAGGGAACATAAAACTAATACATCAGTATAAGTAAGAGGAAGTTATCATATTATTTGTATCCAGATAAACACGTTAGTAACAGTTTCTCATAATAATACGACTATACTTGTGATTATATTTATAATGGCGTGCAGTACTTAACCCATATTTTCGTTAATGGTATAATGACACAATATTCACGGAGGTCAATCATTGTTTTTACTATTTTGTTTCATCTTTTATGTGTATGAAGGTGACACAGGACAGGCTATATGTAACGAATGTTTCCCCCAAAGCCTGAAGAGTGACACAAATCCAAATTTAAGGTACGTTGTGGTCAAAATGCCTGGACACACAGTTTAAAGCAGTCCAAGTCATAAGATGAAGAGAAAATTGAATGAAGGAAAACATTCCAGAGTTCACTTGTTAAGTGGAAGAAAAACTGATAACATTTGTTATATTTTGGGTTGAAGAGCTGAACAGATTAATAGTTGGATTGTGTTGAAAGGCGGGTGCCTCTCACTCGCGTTAAGGAAGGGTGTGTGCTCTGAGAGAGCTCTGACAAACACTGATTGTTGTATTACCGATAGCAAAGTGAAAGAGATGCAACTATACTTTTGGTTGTGCATATGAGTTACTACAGAATTATCGTTCTTTAATTAACTACAATTTATCGCAAACTGAACATTTCAGCCAAATGCTCAACATTAGTGCCAGAAATATTTATATAATTATGCAACTCTGAACTTCTGAAGTGAAACTTCACGTAGGAACTTGATTAATTAGACGAATTAAATTTGTGACAGGTGAACGGAGTCTTCGTATTTATATTGAATCAATGAGACTGGTTTTTTTTCTGACGGTGAGATGGTGAGGATCATCGGTCAGTTAACTCATATTACGAGGTGTTTCAGCTTAACTTAACGCCGGTTTGGTTTAGACAAGGCGAGGTAAGGTTAACACTATGTTAGGATAGGAGACAATTTTATAAGGTATGAGTACAGTAAGTTTATATTTAGGTAATGTTAAACTAAAGCTAAGGTTAGATGTAAGTTACGTTATTCTATGATTGTTATTATATTGTTATTTTATTTTGTGGAGTGAATGTGAATTTAGGGGTTCGGTCAACGGAAAGGGGTGAAAGCGCAATTCATGTATGTCTGGGGTAAGCAATAATGAAGGATTTATGGAGTGAGACAATCATGCGGTTTTATAGGAAGACTTAGAGGCCTCGCTAGATATAGAAGGTCCGGTATGAAGCTGATACTTTAGTTTAGGTGCGTCTGTATATTAACAATCTTTATGTTCACTGAATTGTTAGATCACGTAAAGCTAAACCAACGTGAGCCCACACACATACATACAGTATATACATTCGACAACAGTTCAACACTCTAAGTCCTTTCCATCACACACACACATACTATGTGAATCCCTCCATATAATACGTTACTGTCGGACAAGAAAAAATGTTCAACTTAATGAATTGGGGTTGTTTATCTTGCATCATAAATGCCAACAGTTTTATTCCAATACCTTAACATTATTCCCTGGAGGATACTAATTTATTTTCATTATTGTATATAGATATTGGCAGACTGTTGCCATAATTATAGTTGAATAATTGTAGGGATTTGGTTGTATCTAAAATAGCTATGGGAAAACACATAATTGTATTTCATAAAATATGTGGTAATGGCAGTCAGGGGTTTGATCTAATTATGTATTTGTGTTTTCATTATTCTACCGTATCTTCCTAGCACACTTTATATATCACTATGTCGATCGTATTAATTTTAATCATATGTGACTATCTGTCTGTTCATCTAACCGTTTATTTGTTATCCATCTAGCCTATATGTAGCATATATCTGTATGTATATATCTATGCATCTATTAATCTGCAAAAGTGACTGAGTCCGTAACTGCAATAATGTTTTTTTGGTATTGTCCCAAATGTTGATTTTTTTTTACAATTAGAGCTTGTCAATATTTACACTCCCATACCCACAATGAAGCTGACCCTAAACCATTAATACAGCAAACCATAGTGCTACGTGTATACATAATCATGATTCGTAACACTAATTGAAGCCGAGGGGCACTTCTATATTTGTTAACTAAGAATTAGTCTTTGCTTCTTATTAATACACATCTTACCTTACACTACTCAATTAGTTTTCTTGAACGCCCCAGCCAGCATTCTCCCAAAGACAAATGTAATGAAGCCATACAACATTTATTTCTGATCTAACTACTATTTCCAATTGGGACAGAGAAAACCTTGTTACCTTTAATGCTTTCAAAACCCAATTTCTTCATCTTACTAGCCGTTTAGAACTCCCAGAGAACTACCCAATACACTTCAACAATACAAAGATAAATCCTTCATCTTCTCTCAATATTCTCGGTGTCTCTTTTTCTTCTGCTCTCACTTGGAAGGACCATATTACCAGTCTTGCAAACGCAACCTTCCAGAAGCTGGGTGTGCTCAACCACCTCAAGGGGTTCTTTACCCCTGTACAGCTTCTACCTCTGTAGAGGGGCACTGTGCGTCCTTGTATTGAGTATTGTTCACATGTGTGGGGAGGATCCTCTCACACCGCACTCCTAGACAAAGTAGAAAGAAAATACTTTTTTATCATTAATTCTCGCCCACTCACCAACTCTCTACAATCTCTCTCTATTTGCCGCATTGTTGCATCTTTCTCACTATTCTATCGCTACTATAATAATTATAATAGTTATTGACCGGAAAAATCTTATGGTGTATGGCATTGATCTGATGAAGCTATATGCGAAACATTGTCAATAATGTGCTCTTCCTCACATGGTATTTATTTTCACTATAATAGTCAATGTTCCTCAGAGCTTTCCCAGTGTATACTACATCCTCTACGTAGGGTACGTAGTACCCGTCTTGCAACACAATACCACCCCTTCTCTGTGCAACTCTCCAACTCAAGAGTGAAACTTTATTCTCAGATTTTCTTCTATTCAACTGCTAAGCTCTGGAACTCTCTCCCATAATCAGTATTTCCCTCTTCCTATGACTTACATTGCTTCAAACTCAGTGTGTCCAGGCATTTTGGCTCGAACGTCCCTTAAATTTGGCCATGTCACTCTTTCAACTCTGGGGGAGGCACTCAATACAGACAGTTCTGCCTTTTGTCTCTCTCACTCACATAGAAAAAAATAAAAAATCTCTCGGTCCACCGTTTGATTTTCCTGTTGATGGACCAGTTAAGAAATTATTTGTATGCAAAATTCAACAGAGATCTTCGAGAGAAGATAACTAGAGGTAAAGGAGAGGGATGGGGGATTATCTTCGACCGTTCTGACAAATTTTACAGTTAATGCAATTATATAGCGATAGCGTTAGTATAGTATGATATTTGTCTACTTATGGTAGAATCTTAAAGTTGTTAACCCTCCTCAATCTTACTCGGGAAAATTGATGTCCACCTCTTTCATTCCCTTACATCCTTCTGTTTCCTTCCGAGTTTCTTTCATATTCCAATCTTACACTTCCCAGCCACCAGAAGTCGAATTAATCCTACATAAAAGTGTAATCCAATGAAGTCACTGTGGGTCCAGGCTAGTTTGTTTTCATTCTATGTACATGACACCTATGATAAAGTGCTACATAATAGCTGGCAGCAAAATAATTGATAATTCATGCATTGTCCAGAGTTAACATGCTTGTTGTTATTATTTCAAGACAATGCTGGTTATTATTGACATTCAACATCTTAAGACTAATAAATATGTTACATTAACTTTGAAAAGTTGACAGATGAAATATATAGACCATTTGAGAAGGAGCAGTTTATTGACAACATTTCGCAGACAGCTTCTTCAGGTGACCGGAAGAAGCTGTCTCCGAAACATTGTCAATAAAGTGCTACTCTTCATATGGTGTTTATATTCATTATTCAGTAATACTTACAATTACGCCGAGACATGAACAAAAATAACATATGAAAACAAATGAAACATCTCACTGCCTTGCTAAAGATCACAAAATAAATTCCCTGCTGCATACACTAAACAAGTCCAAACGTACTAAAGGTCCGCTGACCGTGTTAACTCTGAGGTGCGTGGCAAGGCACACAGGATAAAATATATAAAAAATGGTAAACACTTTAAGTGTTCAAGTATTTCTACAATGGCCTTTAACCCTTAAAGATCGGGGCCCGACTTAAGTCCGTATCGAAAAATTTGGACTATGTGGCGGGGCCCGACTTAATTTAAGTCTGAGTGCAATTTTGGCGCAATATTGGCTCTGAGAGAGAGACGAGTGACTGGAGGAGCATGGGTTACCTCATGACCGCTCGCCATGGCCGCCGTGGACCTACCGAGATTTAGTCCACTTACATCCACCCTCACTCCCTCGCTACATACGTAATTATATAAAGAAATTACTGTATTTTAGCAATTTTGCCCTTCGGTTGCACGATCGTTGCAAGACAACCAGTGATCGTAGAAGGATGGTTCGGGTGTCATTGGAAAGCTCAATTTACGCCCTTTCAGGAATACATACTTGTATTATGCTCTGGGTCTTGTTTATGCATGAAAAAGAGCACGGAAACAAACCAATTTATGGTAAAAAAAAAACGCTGAGCGGCACAGTGAAATATACTCCACCACCCGCTCGTAAGGTGTTAAAGGTTTAAACAAATTATTATATTATTGTTCAAGTTATCATACAAGTACCATGCACTATTTGTTTGTATGTTAAGGGGGTATCCCCTTGTGTGACTTTCGATGGCGAACGCCCAGCGACAGAGGGCGACAGGATTTTTTTTTCTACGTCCAAAAATTTGCCAAAATTCGCCATATTCGCTCGAATATTCTGCAATTGTCGCCGAAATCGCACAATGGTCGCCCTAGCGTCGCCCATGTTTGCCCAGATTCACCCAGATTCGCTGTTAAATTTTGAGCATACCCAAAAACGGCGGCGAACTGAAAATTTTGGCGAATGTTGTGCGACATTCGCCCTTGGTCGCACTATAGTCGCACAATTTGCACCCATTCGCCCTGATTCGCCATTTTGCAAATTCCAATTATTGGCAACGCTGCTTTTTGAGCGAATAGGGCGACAGTAGCGCGCCAGTAGCGCGAATACAGCGAATGTGTCGACGAATTATTGCCAATGCCATACGAATGACATGAGACATGTGGCGAACTGAGGCGATTGGTGGGTTTTTATGTGACTGTTGATGTGTCTCTCACTATAGTTTCTTTTCAACTGACGGTAAAAAAATGCAAAGTTCCCATCAGGATTTCTCAGTTATTTTGAGATTTTGTAGTGACATGTGGTGCTAATTATATAAACTTGGACTTAATATGATGCAGACATGATTTCATATTTTTCCATTAAGTATCGAGAAATTAGGGATTCAATACCGTCAGATGAAATGACACTGAGTATACCGTATATACTGGCGTATAAGGAAACAATTCTAAGCCTTAAATAAACCCTGAAAAACTATGGGTGGTATTGTACAAAGAATATAATTTCAATGCAAGTGAATTTGGAGCGCCGAGATTCATCAGCTAATTTTCCGAGTGACCAAAATCGCCCAAATACGATCATTTAATCATAAGTACTATATACATAACAGTAGGTTATGTATACTTACCTAATTAATTCTTCATAATATTTCATAATAAACTTATATAACACGAGTTATAAGTTCAAACTATGGTTCAAATTAAAAGTCAGTGTACCGGAACCATTACCGAAACACGTGTTGTGTGTTATTGTTGTGTGGCTATGTCGAGTGTGTATGTGAGGCATAATTATTTCAAAAGGCCCTGTCTAAGCTGTATTTAAGGGAACGTTCGAATGGGGCGAGCGTCTTAAAATTTCAAAAGGAATGGTGCTAAACATGACGGAGAAAGGGGTTTAGAATAAAATCCTTCAAGTGGAAATCTCCCCTTAAATCGACAAATGATAACTCGAATTAGAGGAAACAAACTATCATAATAGTGACAGTGTTAATTTAATAGTTACTTATACTTAACCCTTTGAAGAATAGGACACATTTTGACAGTATATTCTGACTACCTTTAGAAGATTTTATCCAGCTTAGGAATGATCTGTGGAACTAGAAGGGTAAAGAGTATCTCAATTAACCCTCTGACCTCCATCTACACATCCTGATCTGAATACAATAGTCTTATAATTGCAAGGAAACACAAAATAAATCCATAATTGTATCTGGAGTGGGAATTCACCTATTCCATAGATGCACAGACACTCAGACATACCCACACAATTATATTTACATTTTGATTCGAGGGCATATGATTTTGTAATAGACCTTATGTAAACGAGATTGTGAACTTCGAATGAAAATATAAAAGAAAGTTAATGTTCACTATGGGACTGTTAATTGTTCAGAATAATTCGTCAGTGTATCATTGTTGTTCTCCCCAAGGTCCATAGATATATCAGGTCAACCCACGGGGTCGCTCAAACTCCCTATCCGCGCGCATGACGTCAGAGCGTTGAAGGGTGAAGGGGTCACCAGTTTCTTCCCGCTCATTCTCAAAATCACAGCCGTTGGAGCAGCATCCTCCGTTTTCTATATCTTCGTGCCGTGAAAGTATAACTTCGATATTTTATAATACAACAGTGACCATAATGCCGTGTGACAGTGTAGCTCTGCTATTGTAAGTGAACAAAATGCCGTTATACTGTGAAGTTGTTGGGTGCAAGTCTGTATTCATTAAACAAGAAAATGTATCATTCCATCTATTTCCCAAAGATGAACAACTGAGGGCCAAATGGACTACATTATGTGGTAAAAAAAACAGAGTTACTCCACAATGTGCAAGAATCTGCGGCAAACATTTTGCCATGGGAAGTGATTAGTTTGTTTGTAAAATGTCGAATGTTCTTTAGAATAAGAATTTTGAACAGAAACATGAATGCCAATGATCCAAGAAAAACTAAATCTAAAATGTCTAAGTTAATTAAATAAATGTGAAATAATTGTTGGGACTTATTATATGGTGTTTTTATGAGACTAATTATGAGGTGTATTTATAAGAACATACGCACACTTGAATCTGCAGAGAGCCGACTGGCCCACACACGGCAGATCCCTTTCTGCAGACTCCCGCTTTCTTATGTTCTTATGTTCTAAGTTCTTCAAACTGTGTTCATATTAATCATTTATATCAATTTCACCACACCACCAAACTCCTCCAATTAAATTAATGAAATCATATATGTGATCCGCCAGGATTCGAACCCGGGTTATCACACACAGATTATTGACACCTTAACCCTTGTCATATGTCAGATTTCTAATATTATGGAAAATGTGTGTAATTCTGCAATGTGCTCGCTCCAAAGAATCAATGTCCATTTTGTAATAAAATCACCAAACTTGAACTGCATAATCCATATGGTTTATCACTAATAACAAGTCAAGTTTTAAGATATCATCAACAATTCTGTTAATCACACTCCCTGAAATGAACCAGAAAATCATGTTTGCATTGTTACGACCGCTAATACATTACACTGTTTTCTATGTTTTAAATCACTGCCAACAAACACACATAACTTTTTCTCACATTCTGAGTTTTATAATTTCATATTAGCTAGTTTATATTTTGCATTTGCATTAATCTTCCCTATCCTTAATAGCTTGCATTTGTTAATATTAAAGTGTATCTACCAATTTACTGACCATGTACTGTATGTATAAGGCTAATTTTGATATGTATTTATAAGGCTAAATTTGAGATATATTTATATGGCTAATTTTGAGAGCTTCAACATCAAACTAGAAAGGCATAAGTACGAGATGAGTTAGGTGTGAGAGGGATCTGGCTTGTATGGGCCAACAGGCTTTTTGTACTCACTTCTATTATGTTATTATTGTTTAGTAACCTGTCCAATGTTCTTCATAATAACCTTACGGAACCTTACGATGATACTGGACGCAGGTCTTGTCAGTGCTCTAAGTCCAAATCTTCATAATTTAACTTTAATAGACACATGTATATATTAATAAAATAAGTGTGTACCGAATTTTGTGAAATCCTTATCCCGCTTTGTGCAACCTAGTTGTAAGAAGAAATTAGAACAATAACCAATACCTATAAATTATACCTGAAAATAGTTATCCCATTTTGTATATGCTAAATATAATATTATAATATTATAATAGTAATATAGTAATAGCCTACATTTGATATGAAAATGATTGGACCGGGTAAACAAATATACAAAGTATTATAAGCTTGTGACAGTGTATAGGCGGGAAGGTATTGAGGGATCACAGTCCAGATATTGTGTGGACTGTGTGAGGGATAAGCTTTTACAACGTCTCGCAGCTGTTAGGGGGCGGAGCTAGGCAGAGCGGCGAGCGTATTCTCTCTTTCTTTCATTTGGTACAACAGTGTGACGTCACTGAACTGCGCGTGGGTTGACCTCATGTATCTATGGACCTTGGTTCTCCCAAGTATTGTTCAGATATTCCGGGAAAAGGCTTGTACACATTGATCCATAGATACACACACACACACACACAATGTCCAGCTTTTCCATATTTTGCCTTTTCACACACACACACACACACTCACTACAGCATGCATACATGCACAGTTGCACACACACTCTACAACACATACACACACACAGAATGTCCAGCTTTTCCACATTTTGCCTTTTCACACACACAAACACACACACACACACACTACAACACACACACACACACATGGCATTCGCCATATTCGCCATAAGTCGCACAACCTCTGCGGTTTTATCTCATTACATCGTCCATCAATCGCCGTGCATTCGCTATTTTCACAATCATCGTTCGCCACATTCGCCATGAATCGCCCTCAATTGTCACACACCATTCGTCATTTTCGCCAAAAAATTCACCATATTCGCACTTTGGTCGTACTTCCGTCGCACTGCAATCGAGGAAATTCGCCTTTTTCGCTTTCATTCGCTTCTGAAAATACCCTATTCGCCGTAAATTTTGGGACATAGAAAAAAAAACACGGTCGCACGGCATTCGCCATCGAAAAGTCGCACAGTGAGATACCCCCTTTATATTTTGTGTTCCTATGTTTGCATATATGTCTGTCTGTCTGTCTGTTTGTCTATCTGTTTGTCAGTCTCTCTCCCCAACCCCCTCTCTCTCTCTCTCTCTCTCTCTCTGTCTCTCTCCGTCCCATATACATATATTTAGTATATATTTAGTTTTGTATTTACTACTGTACATGATCTATTAATCAATAAAGTCAATTAGTACACAAATGCATCAACAGCTTTAAGACATGTTCCCTTATGGTACATGATTCCAATTAGAGCCTGTGAATATTTATAGTCCAATATACACATCCAAACTGACCTTGAACCATTAGGAAAATAAAAACCATTTGAGGAAGAGCACTTTATTGACAAAGTTTCGTTTCGTATATAGCTTCATCAGGCCAATGCCATACACTAACAGACTTGTCCGGTCAACAATTTCTTTCCAGACGGAGAAGAGGTACTTGAAACATTAATATAAATTCACCATAGTGATAACATTTAGTATTGGTTCATACACACACACACACACACACACACACAGCTGTTTCCGGGCGAAAATAGCTACTCCTCCCCCCCTCCTCTCTGCCTTTCACCAACTTCGGACAGAGAGGAGGGGGGGAGGAGTAGCTATTTTCGCCCGGAAACAGCTGTGTGCATCTCGCCTGGATATTGAGGTCCCGGAGGGAATCGAAGCACTCTGGGTGAGAGTTAATCCCCCCTCCCACCCTCGTCACACTGCCTCCATTATCTACTGTGTGATCTACCACCCACCACGCTCACCCACCGGCCCCGCACTAATCAACCACATCATCGATACATGTGATGATCTCAAACTCCAATTTCCATCATCCAAGTTGGTGGTTTGTGGGGATTTCAATGAACTAGACACCTGTGAGATTCAAGAACAGCTGCATCTTTCACAAATTGTTGACTTCCCCACCCACAACCACAACACTCTTGACCTTATTTTGACAGACATGGATGAGCAGTACCTCCCACCTGAACCTTTACCTCCTGTGGGACGCAGCACTCATCTCTCTGTGTTCTGGTCACCTGCCCCTACCACCTCCCATCAACAGACCCCCGTCATCCGGACCTACCGACCAACGCCAGACTCTGTAATGCGGGGGTTCGGGCAGTGGTTGGTTCATTACCCGTGGACGGAGGTTCTCACTGAAGAAGATGTTAATGCCAAATGGGACAACTTTGTATCTACCACCACCGAAGCCTACCACCACTTCTTCCCCACCAAGAGGACCAAAATGCACCCCTCTGACGTCCCATGGATTACTCCTCGGATCGAGAGACTGATGCAGAATCGGAACAAGGCCTTCTACACGGACAACAATCGCTACAAGAACCTACGCAACATTGTGATAAGGGAAATCCGTTGGGCGAAGAAGTCCTACTACCCTACAAAGATTCATCATTTAAAACAAACCAATATCAGTCAGTGGTACTCTAAAATTAAGAATCTTTGTGGCTTAAGTAGTGGGACTCCTTCGATCCCCTGTGTTTCCCATGTCCCTCGTGTAGATGCACCTGAACTGATAAATAATCACTTCTCTACCATCTGCCAAACCCTCCCCAAACTAGACCGCACCAATCTCCCTGCCTTCCTCCCATCCCCTTAATTTGAAGTGGCCAAAAAGCTTTCCAGTTTCAAATAAAAAAGATCAACAACCCCAGTAGACCTACCCATGAAAATATACAAAGAATTTTCGGTGGAATTTGCCACCCCCCTTTGCTCGATAATTAATGCCTCCTTAAGGCAAAGTAAATGCCCTGCAGACTGGAAAACTTCATACGTCACTCCAATCCCCAAAACCCCCTCCCCACATTCTCTTAATGAACTCAGACCAATTGCCATTACGCCCATCCCTAGTCTAATCTGTGAGGACTTTGTATTCACTTGGGCTTACTCACAAATCCGTCACTTGATAGATCCCCAACAGTTTGGCAACGTAAAAAACCTCCTCTACCACTCACTGTCTTATTAGCTTCCTAGATTATATTTACACAAATCTTGAGAAGAGAAAGACTTCCCTCGCCCTTGCCTTTATTGACTTCAATGCACTATCACATGAATCATCCTACCACTATACTACTATCACATGAATCATCCTACCACTATACTACTATCACATGAACCATCCTACCACTATACTGCTATCATATGAACCATCCTACCACTATACAAACAAATGTAAGCAATATGAACAGCAACATACCGCACAAGCTATCATTCATAAGTTCAGATGTAATAAGGAAGCATTCTGGAAAGATGTAAAGAATACTAAAGGAAGAAACAAACTCTCTAACGTAATTGACGGTGACACTGATCCAATAAATATTGCCAAAATGTTCACTGATAAACTGTTCAATAATCAATCACATATTGATAAGGAATAATTATAAACATGTATTCATGGACAAGTTCAAGAGAGAATGGTCTGAGCGAAAAATGATGCACGTCACCGTGTCGTACGTTTCCTTAAGACGGGCTATAAAACAATTGAACCCCGGAATGGAACATGACAGAATACAATCCACTCTTATGAAATATGCTTCAAATTAATGTTTAACTATTCTAGCATACTTTTTTAATCTCTGTTTTTCACATTGCTATTTTCCTTCTAAATTATTAATCGGCAATATAAAGCCTCTGGTAAAAGATAGAAAGGGGAACTCTACTGATTCAAATAACTACAGGCCAGTGATGCAATCTCCATGTTTATTAAAGGTGTTTGAATTTCATCTACTCGATATACTTGATATACTTGCGGAAAAGACTTCATTGGGCCCAAGACAGTTTGGCTTTAGAAGAGGAATGTCAACAGCAGATATCGACTTTTTTATTGAAAGAAATAATTAATAATACCTTTAATAAAGTTGAAAACGGTCTAGTGACGTTTATTGATATCTCCAAGGCCTTTGATAAAGTTAATCATTTTTTATTAGGACATAAACTTTTAGAAAGATATGTCCCTATTGACATTATATTTGTGGTGATGCACTATTTGCGTAACCAGTCTGCCGAGGTGGTGAGGAGGGAGCAAAATGGCCGTCTCTGTCCTGTGGAACAAGGTGTAAGGCAGGGGGGTGTACTCTCCATTACTTTTTATATTGTACATAGACGACATTATACGAGAGATATCTAACATAGAAGAAGGATGTACAGTAGCCCAACTAAATTTTGCGACAATATTAGGTACGTGGCACCTGTCTAGTTTGCACTCCCGTCCCAAGCCCGTGTTTGTGGTCGTGTCTAGCAGGGGCCGTGGTGTCTAGCAGGGCGCCACCGCCTGAGCTACCACAACCAGGGCACACAGACACAGTACTAGCATGCTGGGCGCTACATATGACAATATTGCTATCATTATTTGTTTGTATCACATTAGAAGTGTTGCTCTGTCTCTCTCTCTATCTCTCCGTTAAATACAAATATATTTACGCGCAACAAACTACTTTATAGATCCATTTCTATACATAACTTAAAATGAATACAATGAGTTACATATATTGTATTATATAATCTAGTATACACTTGCTAGTGATTGTTCTAGTCAGAACCCCTATTAAACACTATACTTGGTGTTGGTGTAGAAAGTATTCGAGAAACGGGTAGTCAATCTCTACATCTATTTCCTGATCTACTCATATTTTTTTTTTTTTTTTTTTTTTTTTTTTTTTATAAGATGTTATGCGGTCAGGATTAGCGCCAAGTTCGCTGGCGCCGGGTATATATTGTATGAGTTATCCTAAACGTTTAAATGTATTCGATGTTACTAAAAAAACAAAATTGTATACAGCTAAATGACTAAGAAACTTAATTTATCTGGACGTCAATAGCATCTGAGTCGAAGCCAAGGATCTTTGGGGCTAATAAGTTATTGAGGTTTCCGAATATTTGTGTGCGAACTGCTGTATGGATTCTTCCCCTGTCACCTTTTGTTTTTGTTTTCCTCCTTTCATGTGTGTCTTGTTGATACTCCCTACCCCTTGTGGGAATAAGGGCTGGCTACTGACTAAATTACAAAAGTTAAATTAAGAGGAGTATGTTGCTGTCACATTTGTTAAATGCTTAATCATCAATCTTGTAATGGAATTTAACCGTGTTGGCTGCGAGTGTCTCGCTATCTACTAACCTTTCTTTTCCCAAGCATACGAATCGATAAACAAAGACAAAAAAATACCTTCAAAGATATTGACATGTCAGTAAAGTTTTCGATAAATATCCACATGAAAGATTGCTGATTAAAGAAGCAGCTCTTGGAATAGGGCGAACTATATTACGTGAATTAGACCATGGCTAATTGGTAGGAAACACGACATTAACATTAACAGTAGCCTATACAATCAGATTGGGTGTAGTGAAGGTTGGGGTCTTACACGATGGTCAGTTTTAGTTCCTCAATTGTTCATCTTTTACATTAACGACCTAGCTTGATTTAGGCCTAACTACAAAGATTGGTAATTTTTCAAATGACACTAAAAATAGGTTGAATTATTGATCCTGATAACGATTCATGCTCTCCAAAAATAATTTGATACACTACCCGAATGGGCAATACATGCAGTTTAGTGAAAATTGGGAAATCAACAGAAATTTCAGAATATAAATTTTACAATATTACTTTGTCAATAATTACACGTCATATATCTCCCGTATGAGGAGATTCAATAGCTCAATGCATTCTTGTGATCTCCGATTCTATTACCCATCTCCCTTACTCAAGGCCAGGGTAGCCAGTAATCACCAGCTATATCTCAGAAGAAAAAAATAATAATTTGTTCACCAATCTGAGTGGTGACAGGGGCAAGACGCAATATCAGTGGTACCTAGATGGGTAAATAACATGGAATTAAGTAACTCAATTATTACAAAATATTTGGAAGTCATCGTCAGTCGTGATATGAAGACAAAAAATGCAACATTGTTTGAAATCAGAGTTTTTAGATAGATATCTAGAAGCGTGAATAACAACAAACGTAATTTTAAAATTTCACCCGTCTTTAGTAAGGCTTCACATGGATTATGTTTTTAATTTTGCTGTCCAGTATCCATAGATTGATTGGAAGTTACGGTACAAAGAAGAATGGCAAAACAATCCAGAATAATAGAACAATAGAACATCAATAATATTCTAACGCCTGACGATTAAGGCCAAATGACACGGAATTATAGCCAGAATGGGTTAGACCATTTAACATAAGTAAAAGATTATTGAGGTAGTGAATATGGAAATGACGATGTGGAAAACGGACTGCTGCTCCATGATAAGCATGCAAAAGTTTGGTAGATATGTGAAATAGGCTACCGATTGCTACAGAAGGATCAATAATGACAGAAAGCTTAGAAACATAATTAGATAGGCACATGGCTGTGATGTGCTGATTGTCAATGGGATCCGCCGTGAATGGGCCAGTCCATGGTATAAAGACTAATATTAGTCTTGATGCCATGGGCCAGTCAGCCCATGGAGTCAGTCCTATGAACAAATCCCTCTTTTATGATTTTGTTTTATGTAGGCCTAGTGGAATCAGGACTCGTATTTGGCAGTTTGTTCAGACTAGCATTATACTATTATATTCAGAGTAGAAAAGGAGACTATTTTATTAAGAGTAGAAAGGGAATATGAAAGTCAAAGGGTAAATATGACATAGTATGTGTCCCTATAATTCCTACAGAACCTCCTTAAACCCTCTAATGAAAAGCCCGATTAAACTGCCAAAATTAGTCGATCCTAATGGGATTAATGAGTATATATTTATTGATTCTCATGATAAACTGGTCTCTCTATTCACCAATGATAGCTTAGGTAAAGCATTATTTATTATATTTGCAAACAAGTTATATGCATTCACTAAGGGGGTAGGGAAGTAATAGGGGAAGATATATCCTGTATTGCACAGATAGTGGCGGGCGAGGTGGCTAGGATGAGTTACTAAACCGAACGTGGTTGTTTTTTAGGTAAACAACCGATGGTATAGACAGGAGTGGTTAATGTGCATGTTATATCAAGTCATGCTAGCTTAATAGTATTTGAACAATTTAAGTAAGGAGTTAACTAGTAAGTTAGGGGTCTTAGTGGATCAGTAATGAAATTAAGAAGTTATATAATGCTCGGTTAACATGAAATTAGCCAAGAGTGATATGATGGAAAGTATTACTCTGTATGATGACTAGTCTATATATTTTATGCACACTATCAACTAGGACTAACTCACATGCTGTGTGTTCCTAGGCCTCCAACAGCGCAGTCTTCGACCCATGCGTGGTTGAGCTGAAGTTTATCTTGTCAGAGAAAACAACTATTGGTTGGGAGAGAGGTATCCTGACCAGGATTCGAACCCACTCACTCCAGGTATGTTTGGGAGAGCTGGGCACCGTAACCACTCGGCCATGAGTGGATAAAGGTTAGCACGAGTGCCTGTTGATCGCAAGGTCCAGGGTTCGAATCCCGGGTGTGAGGTTTTTCTCAAGTGGCATTACTTGATTTAAAGGTCACCTTTATTCTTATTTGAAGAACCCCCGCCACCTCGGCTAAGTGATACAATTTTAATCGTCCTGGTACTATTATGGAACCTCTCTGACATCAAAACAACTTAGTGCCCAAAGTCAATGCCCTGGTCAACAAATAGTCGAGCGAAATCAAGCCTAGTTTGTTTGTGCCTCTTGGTTAGCTTTGGTTTGGCAGCTGGTGATCTGTTTATATCCCATCTCCTTCAATCTCTTGTGTATAGTTTCTGTAGAAGCTTGAAATTGCAAATGTTGCTTAGCTTCGTCGGCGTTGGAGAATGGATGGTTATACATATACTGTTTAAGTTCTTGGTCCTGTTAAGACGTGGTTTTCCGCTTAGCTCCACTTCTATTTCGGTTTGTCAGTTGCCCTTCTTCCCACCTTTTTTTGCCACCGGTAAACGTTCCGACACCCCACTCTCGCTCATCCCAACCATACTACCACGTTCAGCAACCTTAGCAGCCTGATGAACCATGACTTGCTGAGTGGATGACTAGGTGTGATGTGGGCAAGAGAGTATTGAGGATTTTCTGATCACCTCAGTTTCCAATAATTACAGCTTCACGTTTTTTGTTTTTAATTTTTTTTTTTTACCGAAAAAAGTTCGAATTGGGAATATATTGCGTGAAGTGTAAATGCATGGTTGAAGTGGCTGTAGATATGCATGTAATCTGTAATCAGCCAATTGCCGATATCTGGATTTTGAGTGTTAGGTTGACCTATACGGTACCCGTCCAGCTAGTAATAAACCACCAACACTAAAAAAGTTGTAGGAACGCTAAAAGCAGTAATAAGAAATAGGGTGGTCAGTATGGAAGTGAAGAAGTCCTTGCATGACAGTGTGGTAATCCCGACACTGACTTACGGAAGCGAAGCATGGACGTTGGTTGAGAGACTCAGACCAAGAGTGAGAGCAGTGGAAATGAATTACTTAACCCTTAATTAGCGGCGAGCAACATAAGTCGAGTTAAATAAAGCTGGACTATGTGGCGGTGCTCGACATAGGTCAAGTGGCAATTTCAGCACGTAATGTTGCTGAGAGAGAGAGACAAGTGGTGGCAGGAGAGTAGCGAGCGTATGACTGCTCCAGACCACCGCGGCGAACCTACTGACACGAATCCCACCTCCCTCCTCCCTCTCTCACTCGCTATATACGGAATTGTATGGGGAAAGTGCCTAATTACATGCTTTTTGCACTCGCGTTGCACGGTTATTGCAAGAAAACTATCCATCATAAAAGGATCGTTATGGTGTCATTCGAAAGCTCTGTTTATGCCCTTTCAGGGATAGATACTTGTTTTACGTTCTGGGTCTTATTTAGGCATGAAAATTATCACGTAAACAGCCCTATTTTGGCTAAAAACACCCCGCTGGGCGGTACATATAAATAAACCGCATAGGCCGCTCTTAAGGTGTTAAGGAGTGCGTGCGGAGTTACATGGAGGGATAGACAGACTAATGAGGAAGTAAGAAGGAGGTGTGGTGTGGAGGTAGATGTGCTGGAAAGTGTGAAAAGGAACAACTTGAGATGGTTCGGCCATATGGAACGTATGGAAAGCGAGAGAATGACTAAGAGGGTGTACGAGAGCGAGGTGGAGGGACAGAGGGGGAGAGGTAGACCGAATATGAGGTGGAAGGAGGGAGTGAGGAACTACATGAACGAAGGCGGTGCTGGTTGGGGGGAGGGGCGTCGACTGACTGGGGACAGAGGTGCATGGGGGCGGTTCATTCGTGGCCACCCCTTCGGGGATCGTGGCGTCAGGCAATAGATAGATAGACTAAAAAAGACGTCGTAAGTGGCCTTTTATTCCAGAGGCCTATTTATACTGCTAGGTCTAGAGAGGCGCATTGTGTAAGAAGAATTGCCCAAATGTTTCTTTCCCGCCCTGGAATGGAACCTGCATCCTTTTGGCTGTAAACCAAGTGCGCTAACCAATATGCTACTGACCACTGTGTGTGTATGTGTGTGTGTGTGTGTGTCTAAAATTCTGTAAAATAGAACTTAAATTATATACCCGGTAAACTAAATATTGTTTAGTTATACTCCCATATATTTCCATAGTAGACATAATTTCATCGAAGTTAGATTGTAAAATCATGATACGGTAACGATAATTTTCTATATTCAAATAGTATCTAATAGTATTCAAAGATAATTATGAGATAGATATTTCATGCAACGACTTGGATGTGATACAGTCTCGGGTCGTGTGGGTCCAGCTAGCCTACAAGAACCAAGACGAACCCCTATATATAACTTGAATCTTACCAGGTGATAGTTGTTGCAACTGAATCGCTTATATCGCTACTAAATATCTAGTTGTTAATTAGTTTTTTTTTTTTTTTTTTAAACAACAATTATGTAATATAATATTAATGTATATTATGAAATACATTATGATTGATTGATTGATACTACTATCATATGAATCATCCTACCACTATACTACTATCATATGAACCATTCTACCACTATTTTTTTTTTTCTATGTGATTGAGGGAGGCAAAAGGCATAACTGCCTATAGCGAGTGCCTCCCCCATAGTTGAAAGAGTGACAGGGCCAAAATCAAGGGACGTTCGAGCCAAAATGCCTGGACACACGGAGTTTGAAGCAATTTAAGTCATAGGAAGAGGGAAAGACTGATTCTGGGAGAGAGTTCCAGAGCTCAGGTGTTGAGTAGAAGAAAGTTTGAGAGTAACGTTTCACTCTTGGGTTGGAGAGTTGCACAGAGTAGGGGTGGGATTGAGTTGCAAGACGGGTACCACGTGCCCTACGTAAAGGAGGTGGTATGCACTGGGATAGCTCTGAGGAACACTGATTATTATAGTAGCGATAGAATAGCGAGAGAGATGCATCATTGCGGCGGAGAGAGAGAGATTGCAGAGAGTTGGTGAGTGGACGGGAGTTAATGATACGAAAGGCCTTCCTTTCAACTTTGTCTAGGAGAGCGGTGTGAGAGGAACCTCCCCACACATGTGAACAATACTCAATACAAGGGCGCACTATGCCCCTGTACAGAGCAAGAAGCTGTGCAGGGGAAAAGAACCCCCTAAGGCGGTTGAGCACACCCAGCTTCTGGGAGGCTGCCTTAGCAAGACTGGTAATATGGTCCTTCCAAATGAGAGCAGAAGAAAAAGAGACACCAAGAATATTGAGAGAAGATGAAAGGTTGATTTTTGTATTGTTGAAGAATAAGGGATAGTCCGCTGGGAGATCCTGACGGGTAGATAGATGGAGAAATTGGGTTTTGGAAGCATTAAAGTTAACAAGGTTTTCTCTGCCCCAATTGGAAATAGTATTTAGATCAGAATTTAAGAGTTCTATGGCTTCATTACGTTTGTCGTTGAGGGATTGCTGGCTGGGGCGTTCTGAAAAACTAATGGAGTAGTGTAAGGTTGAGTCGTCTGCGTATGAATGGATGGGAATTAAGGTACAGTTAAGGAGATCATTTATAAAAATTAGAAAGAGAATAGGAGATAGGACAGACTATACTACTATCATATGATCCATCCTACCACTATACTACTATCATATGAATCATCCTACCACTATACTACTATCATATGAACCATCCTACCACTATACTACTATCATATGAACCATCCTACCACTATACTACTATCATATGAATCATCCTACCACTATACTACTATCATATGAACCATCCTACCACTATACTACTATCATATGAATCATCCTACCACTATACTACTATCATATGAACCATCCTACCACTATACTACTATCATATGAATCATCCTACCACTATACTACTATCATATGAACCATCCTACCACTATACTACTATCATATGAACCATCCTACCACTATACTACTATCATATGAACCATTCTACCACTATACTACTATCATATGAACCATCCTACCACTATACTACTATCATTTGAACCATCCTACCACTATACTACTATCATATGAACCATCCTGCCACTAGGGGAGGTGTGGTGGAGTGGTCTTGCCACTGGCCTGGTAATCCAAAGGTCCCGGGTTCAAATCCCGATGTATCAATGGGAAGATATTATTGGGATGGAATTTGTGCTGTACCTAGTATCAGTGCATTACCACAAGCCCACCGAAACGTCAATAAAATACCCTCATTGTTCCCTGATTAAATAGCACTGTATGAATATTCCCATATTCAAAATATGCTATAGGGGTGCAATGCCTGGTGAGTTATCTGCTCAACAGGTGGCGTTGTGTGTGTGTAAGTGTGAGAGTCCGAGTGTAGGTGGTGAGACAGTGAAGCACGGGAACGAGGTGGCTTCAGAGATGGGGTCGTTTCGGGCCATGAGTGAGCACCGTGCCTCATGTGAAGGCAAGATGGCAGGTGCTCGTTGTACTCTACGTGCTTCACATGTCTCACTCCCTAGACTGGAACAAGACCTCACGGGCTTCACTGTTCATTGTAAAGCGGTGAATGTTAAGGCTTTCAGCCTATGCCCGAGAGGAAGTAAGTTGGAATATAGAAAAAAAAAAAAAAAAAAAATACTACTATAAGAACATAAGAACATAAGAAAATGGAATTCTGCAGAAAGCCGATTGGCCTAAGCAAGGCAGATCCCTGTCCCACACAACCCCAGTTCAATTACAAAGCCCAATTATAGGCTTAACACTCTAATACCCTGAGGATCATCTTACCAAAACGGTTAGAGATTAACGCAGGATTATGGGGGTATGCAGAGTGCTGATTGGCCTAACACGGCTGATCCCCCTTCACACCCAACCCTTCTCGTCCATATGCTTATCCAATTTAATCTTAAAGCTCCCTACCGTTTTAGACCCCACTATAGCACTTGGTAGTCCATTCCACCCATCTACAACTCTGTTACCAAAGCAATATTTGCCTATATCTTTTCTGAAACGAAATTTATCTAATTTGAAACCATTGGTACGAGTTCTTTCGCTATCACTGAGCTTTAGTACATTTGTCATGTCCCCTTTGTTAATCCCCCTAACCCACTTGAACACCTCTATCATATCCCCTCTAACTCTGCGTCTCTCTAACGAATGTAAACCTAATTTCTTCAACCTTTCTTCATACGAAAGATTTCTAATATTATGGATCATTTTTGTCATTCTACGCTGTACTCTCTCCAATGAATCTATGTCCATTCTGTAATAAGGACACCAAAATTGGACAGCATAATCCATATGGGGTCTCACTAATGACAAGTAAAGTTTTAAGATAACATCAGCAATTCTGTTACTCACACTCCTAGAGATGAACCCGAGAATCCTGTTTACCTTATTACGAACGCTTATACACTGTTTTCTAGGCTTCAAATCATTGCTAACAAACACACCTAGATCTTTCTCACAGTCTGAATTTTCTAATTCGTAATTAGCTAGTTTATATTTAACATTTGTTTGCATCTTCCCTATCTTTAATACCTTGCATTTGTCAATGTTAAACTTCATCTGCCAATTTACTGACCATTCATGTAAGGTATCTAGATCCCTTTGGAGGCACTCTATATCGCTATCTGAATCAATTGATCTCCCTATTTTAGTATCGTCTGCGAATTTACTTATCCTACTAGTTATACCTAAATCTAGGTCATTTATGTATATAAGAAACAACAGGGGACCTAATACCGATCCCTGGGGGACACCACTTTTGACTGCTCCCCACTCTGACTTGGTACCATTTATGCTGACTCTCTGTTTCCTACCAATTAGCCATGACCTAATACATCCCAACAACGATCCTCCTATTCCATGTGCCTCAACCTTTCTCATCAATCTCTCATGAGGGACTCTGTCGAAAGCTTTACTGAAATCTAAATAAATAATATCATATGACTTGTCACTATCTACTGCTTCATATACCTCTGAGAAAAAGCTAGGCAAATTAGTAAGGCAAGAACGTCCCTGAGTGAATCCATGCTGCGAAGAATTTATTAAGTTAAATTTGTCTAAGTGGCTTCTAATTTTCCTAGCAATAATAGACTCTAGCAACTTTCCTATGATTGATGTGAGACTAATGGGACGGTAATTGGATGCTATCGATGTATCACCTTTTTTGAAGATCGGAACTACATTTGCAAGCTTCCAAGGTTCTGGAACTAAACCTGTTTCTAATGACTTGTTAAATAAAAATGCTAATGGGCTACTTAACTCATCTCTGCATTCTTTTAATACTCTAGCATATACCTCGTCAGGACCAGGCGATTTTTGAGGTTTCAGTCTGTCAATTTCCTTAAGCACATCATTTCTACTTATACTAACTGTACTTAATATATTTTCTATACTATCACTATATACTATATTGACTTCTGGAATCTGTGCCAAATTTTCATTAGTGAAAACGGAAAGAAACTGACTATTTAATGTACTGCACATTTCTAAATCATGTTCTGTTATTTCTCCTATTGAAATTTTTAGGGGCCTATTACATCTCTAACTTTAGATTTATATAGTTGGTAAAAAGCTTTAGGGTTATTTTTTGAGTCACTGGCTATCCTTATTTCATAATTTCTTTTTGCTTTCCTGATTTCCTTTTTGACCTGTCTTGATAGAGTCTGATAGTATATATGTAGATAATTTTCGCCTTTCTTTATTTTTCTATATATTCCTTTCTTTTTTCCTATACGATCTATTAGCTTATTAGTCATCCATTTTGGTTGGTTCTGCGGCGATCTAAATTTTCTTTTAGGGATATATTTATTTTGAGCATTGTGGAGTGAAGCAATAAACTGGTTATATGTAGGTGGCAAGTTTAACTCTGGCATATCCTGACTTAATTGCTTAACAATAGGGTCCACCCTTAAGTCTCTTCATAGCCCACCATAATCGGCTTTTCTGAAATCTGGGATAAGTGTCGTATTCTCTTTAGCATTTCCTGTCCATTGTATATTAAAATAAATAGATTTATGATAGCTATTTCCTAGGTGGTCACCAATCTCTACATCATTTATCATATGTTCATTGTTACTGAAAACTAAATCAAGAATATTAATACCTCTAGTCGGCGTATCTATGAATTGAAATAAAAAAACTATCTTGTACTACCTCAATAAACTCTACTGAATCGGAGTCGCCTATTTGGTGCTGCCAATCAATGTTCGGAAAATTAAAATCCCCCATAATGCACACATTGCTAAACCTTGATGCTATTTTAATTTCCTCCCATATCGATGTTCCGCCATTTCTACTCATATTAGGCGGTCTATATATAACTCCAATAACTATGGTCTCACTACCTTCGTTAACCTCTACCCAAACACTTTCATTATCATTATTTAGTCTAATACCTGATTTAATACAGCTTTTTAATGTACTCCTGACAAACACTGCTATACCCCCGCCCCTCCTACTTGTTCGGTCATATTTAAACAAACAATATCCTGGAATATCAAATTCTGCTAAAAAATGCCTAGATTCTGTATTAATCCACGTTTCAGTTAGCACAATTATGTCTATATTTTCTGTTTTAACGAGTGCTCTAAGTTCGTTCATTTTGTTACATAAACTCCTACAATTTGTATAATATACCCTCAACCTATTACTTTTATTTGCAACTAATGTTCTATTGTTTTTAGCTAACTTATTATTTCCTGTTGAACTACTAGCTCTAGACGGAAATTCTACTCTATCAGTAATCTCATCTTTACTATCAGTTACATGTGTAGTGTTATCGATACTACTATTACACATCACTATATCCGCACTATCTTGACTGATTATTTCTATTTTACTCACTGGTTTGTCACATGAAGTACCTGCTCCATATGGAGACAGTATTTTACTTACACACCCAGGGTTTTTTATCACATGAACCATCCTACCACTATACTACTATCATATGCACCATCCTACCACTATACTAATATCATACGAACCATCCTACCACTATACTACTATCACATGAACCATCCTACCACTATACTACTATCATATGAACCATCCTACCACTATACTACTATCATATGAACCATCCTACCACTATACTACTATCATATGAACCATCCTACCACTATACTACTATCATATGATCCATCCTACCACTATACTACTATCATATGAACCATCCTACCACTATACTACTACCATATGAACCATCCTACCACTATACTACTATCACATGAACCATCCTACCACTATACTACTATCATATGAACCATCCTACCACTATACTACTATCATATGAACCATCCTACCACAATACTACTATCATATGAACCATCCTACCACTATACCACTATCATATGAACCATCCTACCACTATACTACTATCATATGAACCATCCTACCACTACACTACTCTCATATGAACCATCCTACCACTATACTACTATCATATGAACCATCCTACCACTATACTACTACCATATGAACCATCCTACCACTATACTACTATCATATGAACTATCCTACCACTATACCACTATCATATGAACCATCCTACCACTATATTACTATCATATGAACCATCCTACCACTATACTACTATTATATGAACCATCCTACCACTATATTACTATCATATGAACCATCCTACCACTATACTACTATTATATGAACCATCCTACCCCTATACTACTATCACATGAACCATCCTACCATTATACTACTATCATATGAAATATCTTACCACTATACTACTATCATACTAACTATGCAACCTCTCATCTTGCAATCGCTGATTCAATTACTATTCAACCTCTCTACTACTATAAGAAAATTATGATCCATTGTACCACGCTACTACTACCATATTAACCATCCAACTACTAACCTTGCAACCAACCTACCACTCTACTACAACCATTGGCCTATTAACCATCCAAGCACCCAACCATCTACCACCGACCATCCTACCATTTTACTTCGCTACTATTAACCCTCCAACCACTCCACCATCGCCCACCATGAACCTGCAGCAACCGTTGGTAGCGTTCCCCCAGCACTGATGACCCAACGTATCGGTCTCCTTAAAACACTCTCACACCATTTCTTCCCCAAAACGTGTATATAGTTTCTGGATTACCTGTTCCTCTTTACCCAGGTCCGCTTGGCTGGGACTTTTTCACGGCCACCGGAGCTTTCCTCTTTATAGCTATTCGCCTCCTCCAAGGTTTAAGTGATTATCACAGTGGCTGGCTTCGTGTGTTGGTGACCAGGATGTTTTTGGTACGAGGGACAAATGGTAGAGATGGGTGCTGCTCTGGGTGATAGGTATGTCTGTGTGTGTGTGTGTGTTGGGGGGGGGGGGGGGTGTAGTGAACCACCCATCAACCATTCTCTTGGTTTCCAGCATTATGATAGCTACTACTACTACTACTACTGCTACAGCCACAAACATCACCATCAATGCAATCTATGACAAATCCAAAGGTTCCACCACATCTCCACCACCAATAATCTCCACCACCACACACTACCATGCCAACTATCCCTACCTGTTAACATCATCAGCATTCCAATCACCAACACCAAAAGGAGTGAGGGTATGAGGAGTGTAGCTGTGAGGGAATATAGGTATGGATGGGGAGGACGAAGAGATATGGTATGATGGAATTACCATAACGACTTTAATAATATTAACTGGAACTCCGTCTAATAATGGTTGTTGTGCAATGTGATAACAAAGTGGAAGGCCTGTCCTGTTTCTGTTGCGTAATGGAAAAGATAAAGCTCCAGGCACAATGAATCAACTCTAACGATAATCTCCACTACAATGGTTTAGATAATTAGTGTACCCATGTTTACTCGGAATGGGTGGCTCATTCCTAATTTTAGCACTATGAATATGCAAACAAAATGCACTTACAAAACACACCATCTCTACAACAATATTTTTATAGCTGGAAGGTGCATAAGGGAATTAATATATCTACCTAATGTCAGGTGACTAAATCTCCGAGGGGGTTGCCACGGATGAATCGCCTCCCTGCTACTCTGCTATTTGCATGTCGGTGTTGCTCGTCCCACTCAACACTCTTATACCTCTTAGTTATATCTTTATTCTTCTATATTATTCTTATAGTCAGGGATGTTAGGGCAATATAGGACCAGTTTGATTCAGAATCTTCTAAAAGCACCAAATTTGGCCCATATGTCGACCAAACCATTCTATTTCGATTTTCGACAGGCCGCCATATTGTCAAACGGGCGAGAGTGAATCTAGACAAAGAAGGCGGCTCTCAGTATAGTTGCAAAAAACTCAGGTCATCTAGGAAATCTAAGCATCAAGTCAATGTCAAGTGTTGTGTTATCTGTCAGGGGGAGGACCAGGCCAACCTCCACAAGATATTAACTGATGTAGTAGATGCTTTGAAGAGCTGGGTAGAAAAGACCAAAACCTTTGATTTACTTGCCAGACTAGTTGCCGTAGCATCTGATGCACATGCGTCTGATGCTTCTTATCACCGTCTTTGTTATGTCTATTTGCGAGACTCCAGCCGCGCTGCCGAGCGCCGAAAATCGGTAGGTCCTGCACCTCCGTCCTTTGATCCCATCATCTGTGCTCAAATTGTAGCCTTGGTCGATAATTTGGATACCACCATCTTTAAACTCTCTGAGCTACACGAGATGTATCAAACAATTATGAAAGATCAAGGCCGCCCGTTGCGAGACAAAAAAGACCCACACTCAACTAGATTCAAGGATCACCTTCTCGATCTCTTACCTGAATGGGCTGAATAGTCCAAGGAGAATGCTGGTAGGAAGGCCATTTACATATCTCACAAAGTTAAGGTGGCTGATAAGCTGGCCAAGTCGTATAGTAGGTCACAGATTGGTCAAGAGCACTTACGTTCATGTGGGCTGCAGGGATGATGCATATATTTGGCTACAGTGTTAGGAGCCTTTCGACGGATCCTTCTTCCCTAACTGCATCACAGCTCCAGTCAATGAGGAGATGAGAGCTTTCTTTAATGTAGTCCTTCGGTGTCCATCACCACGCCATGGACGTTTGAAGAACGATGCCAACTCCAACATTGATGATTAGGACATGATTGCTTGCAACATCTCACAACTTCTTATCTACAATACTAGTGCGGGTACGCACCATGCAATCAAGACGTCTGGAGTACGGCACAACAAAGAGCAAGAGACTCCCTGCCCCCTGTATCGTAGCCTCAAGCTGCACGGACACGCACGGAACAAAAAACAAATTAAGATTGACCACAAACAGGGTATCTCTGTATCGTACAATCGCGTCATGGAAGTCAAGCGACAAATTGCGCGTGCTTAAGATGGGGTGGTGTACCGACTAACAGCCGTTTCAAGGTTTTCACCACCCACGATGTGGATAACATAGACAGCAAAGCTCAGGGCAACTTCTCGCTGGATGAGTTTCATGGATATGCCCTGAGCATGACCAATCATCTTTCAAGCGACAACCATGGGGTACAGCGGGCTCCCATCAAACTTGACCCTTCCGAATCGTCGACTCCCAGGCTACCAGACACTTATCTGAATCAGCCCCTAGTCAAATACAGTCAAGCTGATGTCTTTGCAGCAAAACTCGAGGACAACGAAATCAGACCATCCCTTGATGTGCGAGGTGCCAAGGTAAAGGATGACAGACAGACAGACAGACAGACAGAAAGTTTTTTTCTCAGAACTCTTTATAAAGTATGGAGCACAGCTCTCAAATTACATAGTTATAATACAAAAATATATTGATTTACATTGACATTGCAACTTAAAACATATGTACAATAGTATTTGCAACTTAATAAATAGTCTATGATTATGCAGCAGCTATGGAAACATCCTATAAATAGATTGCAAATACCTTGCCAAATTCAACAGGGTCTTTTTGTTGGTACTCTGTAATAGTTCAGCAAATTTGTTCCTATTTGAAGTTACTCTGAAATATCGTGAAATATATTTACGGCGTTCGTCCTCTATGAAACATGGATGGCGCACGTTGCCAGGGTGCTGAAGAAAGTCACACTGGCAGAGGATGATGTCATCACCTGGTTGGAGTACAACTCACTAATAGCAAGCAATGAGTGATTGGCGTATACCCTCTCTTCCCAGACAAGGCCGCAACTGCATCATCAATGAAGCATGTGATGGAACTGACATTGCAGGGTACTGAGTTTCTCAACCTGGGCCGGACCTGCATTCTTGGTGGAGATCAGCCACTGTATGCTATCATCAAACTCCTCCAATGGCAATTTCCCGAAACTTTGGGTGAAGACAAGTTGATTGCTATGATGGGCACGCTGCATATCGAAGACAAGATGCATGTGATGATAGGAAAGCTTTTGCGCGACTCAGGGTGGGCCTCCGTCCTTTCTCAGGCAGAGGTACTGACATCGGGTCGCGCACAGTCTGCGCTCAATGAGCATCATATCAAGAGCTCGAGGTACGCCCATCAAGTCACTCTAGTGTCACTGTACATTCTCAAGCGGACCGCCTAATCTGAGTATTGCGAGAATATAATGGGCCCATCTGAGTCATTTGATATGTGAAATCAACGTTCTGATACTGTATACCCACAGTTCAAGTCCTGGTCAACCATAATCGAGCTAGAGTTGCTGATGGCTCGCTTCGTGCAATCCCTGCGGGAGGTGGACTTTGCACTATATGTTCAATCATGTGACGAACTTTGCAGCTGGTTTCACGCCCTGAACCACACGAACTACGCTCGTTGGCTACCGGTACATGTAAATGACATGGTCGCATTAGGCAAGAAACACCCTGTGGTATATGCTGAATTCATGAAGGGGAATAATGTTGTGCAAAAATCATTAAGGAAGTTCAGTCTCTTATCTCTTATCCGTGAAACATTTCAAGCCCTTCACGCAGCATATGTCAATGAAAGGCTAGTAAGGGCTTCAACGGCAATAAATATTACCATCCCGCGGAAAAAATTGTTAACCTTTGCCAACCGACTTGACAAGAAAAAGAGCAGGAAGGACATTGGCATACAGAAGCAGAAAATGACCTTAGCCATGCAACTTTTCCGCTCACTCCAGTCGCGTCCTGATGCTGACATGGCAGATTTTATTCGGTTTGAAAATAAAAAAGAGCCACCGAGCTTGGCGGATCGAAGGTCGTTGCGATCTGGGACGAAATCCAACATTCTTCAATGCCTGAATGTACCCACTGGGTGTGCAGATGCTGCCAAACATGCTACAGTTGTGGTGTTGGATATGGCAACTGTGATTCACATGGTGCATCCCATAACAGCAAAGACATTCATTGAGAATGTGCAGCTCCACATTGTACCATATTTGGAGGCACAAATACAGTACAGAGTGATAGCAAACGCATCAACGTTGTTTGGGATATTTACCCCGAGGAAAATAACTTGAAAGTTCTCATGCAGCAATGGCGCGCGAATGGTCCAAGGACAAGAGTCGGCGATGGCAGCAGGCAAATCCCAAAGTGTGAATGGAACAGTGGCTTCCTAAAAAGGGAGAGTAACAAAAAGCAGCTGTTCTCATTCATCAGCAGACAGATCTTTGATATTGGCATAAAGCTCCTTCTAAGTAGCCACTTCGAGACCGTACTATCAAATAGGAATTGTGACCATGTAAAACTTCAGCCGTGCAACCATTCCGAGGCGGACACCAGGATTCTCCTGCATCTGGTACATGCCGCCGAGCATGGTTATAGAACAGCCTATATCCGCACGGTGGATAGTGATGTCGTTATTTTGGCAGTCCGATTTTTCGAGACCCTCGGCCTATCGGAGCTCTGGGTGGGCCTTGGTAGCGGAAAACATTACCGTGACATTCCAGTTCATGCCATCTACTCCAATCTTGGTCTGTCAAAACATTTTGCACTACCCCTCTTCCACAGCCTAACAGGGTGCGACACGAATTCACAATTTCTTGGATGTGGCAATAAGATCGCTTGGGCAGCATGGGCCAACATACCAGAGCTCACTGACACACTAGTGACTCTCACACAAGACCCTGATCTCTTGACTCTCGAGTCTGTGCATATGTAGCAGATAGAACGCTTCGTTGTTCTCATGTACAGCAAGGGGTGTGGTGCAGATGGTATCAACGAGGCCAGACATCACCTTTTCACCACTGGAAGCAGATTGTTAGAAAACATCCCACCTACACAAGCTGCGCTGTTCCAGCATGTGAAACAAGCACTATAAGAGGCGAGTTTCTACTGGAGTCAGTCCACCTTAGTCCAGCAACAAATCCCCGACTTCAGTGAGTGGGGCTGGCACAAAGATGGTACAGGCGTCTGGCAACCACTATGGACCACTCTCAGTGATGCTTCATAGGCATGTGCCCTTATTTTGCAGCTGCCTCAAGGCATGCATGGGAAGGTGCAAGTGCAACAGCACCGGTGTCAGGTGCACAACCCTTTGCAAATTGGAAGGCGGGTGTAGTAATAATGAGGGCAGTGATGACTAGTAGTAGTTATTGCTGGAATGTCTTGAAGCAAGCCATAACGTATACAGTGTACATATAACTATTAATCACTTCTAATTATCAGTTCATTGTTGGTAATGCCCATCTTGTAATTTGGTTTTTGAATGTCTTAATGTACACATCTGTGTAATAAATGTTATTCTTCATATATCTGATTTACTATTTGGTCACCTGACACCTCTTTAGGAAGAACATTACTCATCAGACCTGAAATGCAAACAGAGGCTGTAGGCTGATCTTTATATTTTAACGATGCTCTAGAACTGCCCTAAAAATGCCTATTTTTATTAATAAATGACACTTACAGTAACCCTAGGGTAAAATATTGACATCAAATCGATGAAATAACATCCGACTCAGATTCTCTGACCCTGAAAACCCCATAATTGTATACACTTTTATTATTCTAGCCCTCTTCGTTTTGAAACTACAATTGACCTTTAGCTCAGATGGCGGCCATATTGGATTTTTACCCATATGACGATCCCAGTGGTCGCCCGTCTTGGCGCTCGTCAAAAATCAAAATAGAATGCTATGGTCGACATATGGGCTAAATTTGGTGCTTTTAGATAAATCTGAACCAAAACATTCTTTACATCCTTGACTATTAGTCTGTCTCTCCCTCTCTGTCCTTCCATCTCACTCTCATATGGGAGGAGAGTGAGATGGCAGGACAGAGAGGGAGAGGCACATTCACATCCACAACACATCGTCCTAGTACTTCCCCATGTATCTGTATATCTCTCCATGTGACCCCACATGTACTTCTCATGAAGATACAAATACGACAATAATTCACACATACTCCCTTTTCTTGTACTAAATTATCTCCCGCAAATAGTGTCTGTCTATTTTGAGAATTACAATAACAATAAAGAATAACCAACAAAACTTGACCAAACAAATCAAACCTCGAATAACCAATGACCAAGATAATATCTTAACCTATTCCAGCATACTGTAATATAGCCTATCATGACCTGATGTTTTGTTGTTGCATGTCGTTGTAAGTACATACTGAATTCTTTCATTACTGTGTGGCGTCTAGGTGGCGTCGCGGCATGTTGTTGGAAGTCGCGTGACATAACCACAAGAAAAAACATTATGACTTGTGAGTGAGACCAGCTCGTAGTCATCACGTAGCGTCACGTAGCCAGACCAAACACCACGTACCCACACAGACTATATCTGGATATCACACCAACATTTCTTGACCCAGTGACGACATATGACAAAATTAGTACGTACACACACAGTACACAGTACGTAAACAGAACTTACATGGTGAAACCATCCAGACAAGTGAAGAAACCAATGCGCACGAGACACGGCAGACACTACGAAGAGGCGGCACCACTGTATCGCGACATGGCAACGCAGTGCATCTTCCTCACATTGCTGCCGTCTTTCCACCGTCACGCACGACCTCACCCCCTCTGCTCCTCGTGTTTCACGCCCCTGCTCCACCGTTTCTCACGCCCCTGCTCCGATATGCTCAACCTGGGGAAGAGAAAGTCGCCACCACCAAAAATTACGAAAAACAAACGCTCGAAGTTACCACAAATGCTTGGAACGCAGCAGCAGGAGACGCAGGAGAGCCACGAGGAGGACGCCGGTGCAGAGGAGACTCCTTTGGAGGCTGAGGTGGAGACAGAGAATGGTGGAACAGACACACAATAGGCCATAGAGAGGAACAGAGTCATCAGGTGATGAGGAGGATGCCGACACAGCCACCGGCCAGGACGCCAAGATGAGGCAGCGGAAGTCATACCTCAGCCTCCCTGACGGCCAGGAGAGCGACCTGGCTGAATGGTACCAGAGCCATGAGCTCTTGTACAATAAAAACTAATGGCCTATCGGGATGTAGGCAAGAAACAACAAATATTAACCCTCTCAACACGGATGGGCTCTTAAACGCCCATAAAAAAGCATATACCAGGAACCCGGAAGGACTCTTGAACACCCCTGTAGTTGAAAGCCTGTGAGCTTCGTGTGCGAGGCGTCGGTCCGACGCATGTAAACAACAGCCGGCTGGACCGACGCCCCGCATCTCCGGCCACAAGAAGGAGAGCGGCGCTTGTTCTTGTGTGCCTGTATGTTGTTGTTAAGTATCGAATAGTAGTGTAAAGTGGCTGTTTTGACCATAAAGTTATCTCCAATGAAATCATCATCACAGCTCAACCAGTTGACTTAGAGAGCTCTACTTAATGCCATTCTACAGGTAAATAACACAGCTACGCTTGGGGATGCGCGGGAATGCGGGAAGCAGTCTGATTAACGAATATACGGTAGCCTAGCCTAGACGTTTTTCGGCCAAAACACCCGGTTTTCGAGGAATATATATATAATACATAGCCGGGGCTGGAGGGTTAAAGTCCAATAATGGCCTCGCATGTTTCGGCCACAATGACAGAGACGGTGTTCGACGCCACCCAAATGTTGTAGGACTCTGGAAGCTATCCCCACTTGCAATGTTGCGGAGGGTCACGGTGAGGCGGAAACCAAGTTCAAGGGCCTTCCTCCAGAAAGTGTCCTGCTTCTCGATGCGTGGCCCTACCCTCGCCAGCACCTCACGCAACCGTCCTACATCCATCCTTACGTAGTTCCTGAACGAACTGAGGTCCTCGCTGGCTAGCTCCCTTAACAGGTTCTCTCAGTGGCCTTGCTCTCGTCTTCTTTGCAACTGCTCACGCTTCCAGCAGCTGCGTAGCTTTCGCTTCCTCCTAGTACCCCATGGTTCCTCCTGCTGAAGGTCCTGTAACAACTGGAAGAGAATCGTGTCCGTGTTCGACTTCAATGTGAGGGCCTGGGAGTATATAAGCAGCAACTCTGCATTCTGTGTAGGGGGCAGCATGGTGCGTAAATCCATGTTGGTGGTTAGTGGTAGCACTAGGTAGGTTGTGGCATTGTTCCGTGCTCTGTGATTGCTGCTCCTTGACTGTGAAATCCAGGTGTGAGTCCCTCCTTTTTATGTTGGGCCGTGCTCTTGTCACGAAACTTAGACATAATCAGCACATACCCGGTCTGACACGTACAGGGTACGTTGTAATATTTTTTGTTTCTTGTTAGTGTTGCATGCTTCGAGCTGGCATCGCCCACGTCTCTGAGTGAAGTCGCAATTCTTTCATATTGGGTACGCTCTGTCTTCGGTTTCAGTACATGCAGGCTCATTCTGGGTACGAGATGGCCTCGTGAGGGCTTCTTATCTTAATTTGTCATGCTCCAACTCCCCGACTTTTTTGCCAAACTCAATACGTGGCATGTCGCCGTCCAAGTCGTGATTGTGTGAGGGGGCCATAACTGAACTGGCCGGTAGCCTCATGTTAGCCTATACCTCCTTCTATATCCTGATTGGCGGCCAGTTAAAGGGTGTTGGTGAGGGACAATTTGCCAACAACCTGGCAGCATCAGTCATTATTACAGCCTTCCTCCTTTAATGTAAGGAGAGAAAGATAACTACAAAGCTTGAGTAAATATTGCAAGGGTGAGCAAATCGTGTTCACTAACTCTATGTAAATTAAGATTAGTAAACATAATTGTCTATTTCTCGAGTTAAGTAGACTTAACATGAAGGAACAGCACCTGAAGATACATTAAGTTTGTGGTGTGTGTGAGTAGGCATTGACAGGTTAAGAAACCCTATATAATTATATGTATATATATATATATATATATATACATAGTAGTTTTGCTTAATAAATTCGACTACATTTCGAAGATGAAGGATATTATACAAGATGCCTCTAAATTCATCAAGCTAATATATTCAGATATCTACGAATTAACGACTAAAATAGAGGATAAAGTTTCATGCTTTGTGAACAATTTAGTTTCCCTGAACGCCATTGATCTCGTTGAATCCCGATCCCTTAACCCTTAATTAGCGGCACACCACAGAAGTCGAGTTAAATAAAGCTGGACTATGTGGCGGCGCTCGACATAGGTCGAGTGGCAATTTCAGCACGTAATGTTGCTGAGAGAGAGAGACAAGTGGTGGCAGGAGAGTAGCGAGCGTATGACTGCTCCAGACCACTGCGGCGAACATACTGACACGAATCCCAGCTCCCTCCTCCCTCTCTCACTCGCTATATAAGGAATTGTATCGGGAAAGTGGCTAATTACATGCTTTTTGCACTCGCGTTGCACGGTTATTGCAAGAAAACTAGCCATCATAAAAGGATCGTTATGGTGTCATTCGAAAGCTCTGTTTATGCCCATCAGGGATAGGTACTTGTTTTACGTTCTGGGTCTTATTTAGGCATGAAAATGATCACGTAAACAGCCCTATTTTGGCTAAAAACACCCCGCTGGGCGGTACATATAAATAAACCGCATAGGCCGCTCGTAAGGTGTTAAGCATACTGGTTCATCCCCTGCAATCTTGTATGGTCTCCCCAAGATCCATAAAGCTTCGATCCCCCTTAGACCAATCATGGCAGCATATAATACAGCCTCATATAAATTGTCAAAATTCTTAGTACCTATCCTGAGTCCTTTCACAACCAATGACTATACTGTTCAGAATTCGTACGATCTAGCTCAGTATTTGTCAGATTATAAATTACCTGAGTCATGTTTTATGGTTAGTTATGATGTCAAGTCACTTTTTACGAATATCCCACTCAATGAAACAATTGATATATGTGCAAATTTAGCTTTTTCGGGAGTCAATAAGTTTATAGGATTAACAAAGAGAGTTTTTAAGAATTTAATATCAGTCTGTGTTAAAGATAACATGTTCCTATTTAATGGTGATCTATACAAACAGATCGATGGCGTAGCCATGGGATCTCCCCTGGGCCCCACTCTTGCTAATGTGTTCTTATGCTTCCATGAACAAAACTGGATTAACAACTGTCCCATTGCCTTCAAACCACTTCTCTATCGTCGGTATGTCGATGATACGCTAGTATTTTTCCAGGAGAAAGGTCACGCTGTTAAGTTTTTAGAGTACCTTAATTCACAACATAATAACATTGCTTTTACCATGGAAGAAGAAAATGATTCCAAACTCCCCTTTCTAGACCTTTCAATTAACAAGAAGAATGGCGGTTTAACTCTCTCGATTTTTAGGAAACCAACCTTCTCGGGTTTAGGCACTAGTTTTTTCAGTTTCTCTCATTTTAATTTTAAACTAAATAGCATCAAGACTCTCCTCCATCGAGCGTTTAGCCTCTCATCTAATTATTTTATGTTCCATAATGAAGTTAACTTTTTGAGGAAGTATTTTAGTAATAATGGATGTGTACTGGATCATTCTTTGATAAACAACTAGGCAGATTCCTAAACAAGAAATTCCAACCCAAAATGTCTATTCCCACAGCAAGTAAGGAGGTTATTTATTTTTGCATTCCTTATCTAGGTGACTGGACCAAGAAAATAATAACGTCTCTTGAGATTACCTTACTTAAATTTTACCCAGACAAGATCTTTAAATTCATACCTGTTAATAAGTTCACAATTGGTTCATTTTTTCATTTTAAAGACCGCCTGCCAGACAACCTACGCTCGTCAATTGTTTATAGTTTTAATGTGTCCCAGTTGCCAAGCGGGATATGTGGGCAGCACTGTTCGCTCACTTAAGACTCGAGTTGATGAGCATTTAGGTCAGTCTTACAGGACGGGTCAACCATTCACAAACCCTCCTCACTCTGCTGTGAGGGACCATTGCACTAAGGTATGTAAAATTCCGCTAAACAAGGACAACTTTAAAATCATTGATAGTTGCTCTTCTATAAACTTGAGAATTTTGGAATCCCTTCACATTAAGAAAATTCAACCTAAACTCAATATTTCGACTTCTGCTTTCCCCTTAAGTGTTGCCTAATCCCCCATATGTTTTCAAATATAAATGTGTAGTATCTATACCTTTTATTTTATTTAGTTTTAGGTTTTAGCGTTACTCAGATTTAAATTTACAGACTTTATATCCCTCAATAAATTAATGTTTTCGTTTTTGTTCACTTTTAGGTCACTGATGATGGCATACACTATATGTCGAAACGTTTGAAAATGTGTGTAATAAAGATGTTGGTTGTTACGTCCCTCGTCATTCTTTTCCTCCTGAAGTTGAGATTCCCCAGGAACGCTCCCATTTCCGATATATATATATATATATATATATATATATTATGTCAGTGGTAGGTACATTTCCAGGATATCTAATTTTGTAGATGAAGAGTAGGACAAGAGCCACAACAGTATACATGTTGAGTTATATATTTGCAAATTTCCGGACGTATCACACATACGTCCGAAAATTTGCAAATAAATAACTCAACATGTATACTGTTGTGGCTCTTGTCCTACTCTTCATCTACAAAATTATATATATATATATATATATATATATATAATACAGTATATATTAACCCTTTGGCTGCGGGCTGTTTTGGGCTATTTAGGGCCTATTCAGGCACTCCTGAATGATAAATCAGGCATCTGCATTAAATGAAGTGTATTCTACCGAAAACTAGGCAAAAATAGCTTCAAAATGACACCAGAACGGACCGTATACGTGGTCTGGTTCACCCGCAGTGATCCCAGTGAAACGCGGGAACCCCGCTATTATGTAACACTCGCTCGCTTGGCTGCACTTATGAGAAAGACAGAGATAGACTCGCCCGCCACACAGCCTTGCTCAGTGAGCCGCTCGGTGCTCTGAGGGTCGGAGGTGGGCCTCTCACGCTCCCACCCACTGACACTCGATTCTTACGTTTTTTACAGGCTTTTAAAGCCTGGAAATTGCTGTAACTAGCCAAAACATTCCAGAACGTCACCCGCAGCGAAAGGGTTAATATGCCAAGGACCATAATAGTCTCCCTCTGTTCCTTACACTTTGAGAGTGGTGGTGGCCAGGATAATATCCCATGTCATACAAGACATAATATAAAGGATGAACCTTTGTCTGGCACCTTTATTAACATAGGCTAAACAAATTCAATCAAATATTTCATACAAAGCACTTGCGGTGGAGCCATTTTAGCCTAACATGGCGGGCCAATATTATTGCATATATCGCCAAATGCAACAATAAGTGAACCACTAGAAATAGTGTGTTATACAAACACCAATATATATTTGGCTAAGACATTGCATACACAGAATGAAAAATTATGCTCAAGCAAACTATTCCTCGAACACTATCCACAATGGTCTCTCTGCTTTGCTTGCAAAAGCGTGATAAATGATCAGAATTCCGTGAACAACTTACATTTTTCGGAGCGTGTATGCCCGGACCACTGAATAGTTCACGAGTCCGTTTGCCTTCTATACAGTCTTAAACCAGTGACCGGCATGTTTTAAAGGCAACAGTGCATAATTATTACTATTATGGTTGGATATTCTTGAACTATACTAACATTGATAGTGCAGTTGGAATGAATGTACATGCTAAGATTGGTATGCAGGATTCGAAACTGCATAATACATCGTAGGCTTGTGCAGTATTAGTTAACTGTCTTAGTGGCGCAATGCATAAATGTGTTGATTTTTGGTGTGAGCGTCCTGGGTTCGAATCCCCGGACTGCAACATGTGTTTGTTAATTTCATTAATCGAGTTTAGGAGTAAAGTTGATTGGTGGAGAGAACATAATAATGTATACAGTAGAAATTTTGGCCCATTAACCCCTTCAGCACCATGACGTAATTTTGTTCGTATTCTGGTTACCAATAGACGATTTTCTTCAGCTTATAATCTACCTCTAGGACTCTTAAGGGTAAATGCGATCTTGATAAACCCTCTGAGTAACATAGGTCCTTCTTAAACTGCATACAATAGTCTAATTTTAGCCAGAATCAAAGTTAAAGAGGCGTCATGGTGCTGAATGGGTTAAGTTACAATGTATATTCATGATTAAACAAAGGTTGGCTTGTACTGCAAACACAAATGATTGGACAACTATTATATACCATGAGAAAAACAAAGTAACACTCATGCACACATACAATAGTTGCCTTATTAATTATATTGATTCACGAACAAAGATATCATACAAATACTCTCCCTCCACCAGAACAATGTTTCCCTTCCACCAGACCACCCTAAAGTTGTATTCCAACACCTCGGAATAATATCTATCGTTGGAGCCAAGACCCAAAGGGAAGCTGGATGAATTTGATGTATACCGGTAATACATACAACCTAAGCAAACAATATATTCAAGAAAAACTGTGGCATTTCCATTGACATTGAAATTATAAAACAATCACTTGAGTTTAGCATTATATAATGAACAGTAGGAAACAATAATTATGTTTAATAGTAGAGGATTTTGTTTACGTCATGTTCAGTGTATAAAACATATATTTTGTTTACGTCATGTTCAGTGTATAAAACATATATTTTGTTTACGTCATGTTCAGTGTATAAAACATATTTTGTTTACGTCATGTTCAGTGTATAAAACATATATTTTGTTTACGTCATGTTCAGTGTATAAAACATATATTTTGTTTACGTCATGTTCAGTGTATAAAACATATATTTTGTTTACGTCATGTTCAGTGTATAAACCATATATTTTGTTTACGTCATGTTCAGTGTATAAAACATATATTTTGTTTACGTCATGTTCAGTGTATAAAACATATATTTTGTTTACGTCATGTTCAGTGTATAAAACATATATTTTGTTTACGTCATGTTCAGTGTATAAAACATATATTTTGTTTACGTCATGTTCAGTGTATAAAACATATATTTTGTTTACGTCATGTTCAGTGTATAAAACATATATTTTGTTTACGTCATGTTCAGTGTATAAAACATATATTTTGTTTACGTCATGTTCAGTGTATAAAACATATATTTTCGCCCCATATGTTATGTTCAAATGGATTATACAACTCTCACTGTTAATGGATTATACAACTCTCACTGTTAATGGATTATACAACTCTCACTGTTAATGGATTATACAACTCTCACTGTTAATGGATTATACAACTCTCACTGTTAATGGATTATACAACTCTCACTGTTAATGGATTATACAACTCTCACTGTTAATGGATTATACAACTCTCACTGTTAATGGATTATACAACTCTCACTGTTAATGGATTATACAACTCTCACTGTTAATGGATTATACAACTCTCACTGTTAATAGATTATACAACTCTCACTGTTAATGGATTATACAACTCTCACTGTTAATGGATTATACAACTCTCACTGTTAATGGATTATACAACTCTCACTGTTAATGGATTATACAACTCTCACTGTTAATGGATTATACAACTCTCACTGTTAATGGATTATACAACTCTCACTGTTAATGGATTATACAACTCTCACTGTTAATGGATTATACAACTCTCACTGTTAATGGATTATACAACTCTCACTGTTAATGGATTATACAACTCTCACTGTTAATGGATTATACAACTCTCACTGTTAATGGATTATACAACTCTCACTGTTAATGGATTATACAACTCTCACTGTTAATGGATTATACAACTCTCACTGTTAATGGATTATACAACTCTCACTGTTAATGGATTATACAACTCTCACTGTTAATGGATTATACAACTCTCACTGTTAATGGATTATACAACTCTCACTGTTAATGGATTATACAACTCTCACTGTTAATGGATTATACAACTCTCACTGTTAATGGATTATACAACTCTCACTGTTAATGGATTATACAACTCTCACTGTTAATGGATTATACAACTCTCACTGTTAATGGATTATACAACTCTCACTGTTAATGGATTATACAACTCTCACTGTTAATGGATTATACAACTCTCACTGTTAATGGATTATACAACTCTCACTGTTAATGGATTATACAACTCTCACTGTTAATGGATTATACAACTCTCACTGTTAATGGATTATACAACTCTCACTGTTAATGGATTATACAACTCTCACTGTTAATGGATTATACAACTCTCACTGTTAATGGATTATACAACTCTCACTTTTAATGGATTATACAATTCTCACTGTAATGGATTATACAACTCTCACTGTTAATGGATTATACAACTCTCACTGTTAATGGATTATACAACTCTCACTGTTAATGGATTATACAACTCTCACTGTTAATGGATTATACAACTCTCACTGTTAATGGATTATACAATTCTCACTGTAATGGATTATACAACTCTCACTGTTAATGGATTATACAACTCTCACTTTTAATGGATTATACAACTCTCACTGTTAATGGATTATACAACTCTCACTGTTAATGGATTATACAACTCTCACTGTTAATGGATTATACAACTCTCACTGTTAATCATCTTTCATATTCAAGTAATTTTCTCATATATATCTATTTTCATCTTTCGGTTTCGCTTTATACACTTATACATTTCGTTTTCGCTTTATACACTTATACATTTTCCCTCCCACTTTATTCCAGTCATCACTCACCACAAATATTTACTTGAATACCGTACAACATAAAGCTTCCCTGGAATAAATATATATATATATATATATATATATATATATATATATATATATATATATATATATATATATATATATATATATATATATATATATATATATATATATATATTTATTTATTTATTCATTTATATATAGTGTGTGAGAAGAGAGCCAGATTGAGTTAGATTTGTGAACATTGATGGCTACTAATAACTTTCTGGACCAAGATGTCGCAACTGTACATATATTTTGTCATTATTATTAATCCAGAAATGTATTAGGGGAATAACAAATATTTGTTTATAAATTTATGTGTGTATTAATATTTTGTTTCCGTCAGACCCTATGGCAAACCATTACTTACATTAGAGACCTGTCATAAATACACTATTATGGAGTAAAAATTGCATCATCCATTGTGTTTACAAGGACAATAATATATGTGTTTTACCCTGTCATGCAGCAGTATACAAATATTTGTTTATTATGATGCTTTTGTATGAGTTTAAGTATGTATATTAGTACATATTTCGCTCTACCTAATGCTAATAATTGTTTGACAATCGAACCACCTAAATATATTCCCTTTGCGTCCTAGAAGGAGATTGAAAGCTGAAGAAAATCGGCTACCGGTAATCAGCATAACACGAATATTGTAGCATCATACTGAAATGGTTAACATTAGTTTTGATTATTTTAGTCATATGATAACATTCTCATTGTAAGTACAACACTGAACTATTGCAGCAATTAAGCTTAACCATTTTAGAGAAGGAGTGGGAGGTCATGGGGCTGAGTGTAAATAAGCATACAACCAGCGGGGTTGAATGTATACACACTAGTCTCCCTCTGCGGGATAATCGAATTATAAAACCTATTCTGGCACGCCATTAGTATGTATGCCAAGTATGGGCTCTCCATCATAAAAACTGTGGAAGTAGTTCGTGAACATACAGATAGTGCACTTTATGTAGTAGATATAATTACTAATACATTAATGAAATCCTAGAATTTGTAGCGATTGTTTTTCTTCTTACTCTTCATTTCCTCTTTCATAATACCTTCCTTGTTATAAATGTTCTTAGATAACACCATTCATGTTATTTAAGTTATTCTGTATAGGTTATTGTGCGTTCACTGATCTGTATATTTTGTTAATTTACCATGTTTGTATTAATACATTTTCCACACTGTATTGTTTTGTCATTCACCTTTTCACTGCATGTTTCAATAACAGGGTGTCCCGAAATAGACGTGCCAAACCTCAGGATTCGGTTAGGAAAAATAATCTAAGCATAAAATATTCTATAAACAAAATTCCAAATTTGACTTGTTTCAGTGATATCGCTGGTTGAAGATGACATTTTATTAAGTATTTCCCCATAAGGCTGTGACTACCTGTCCTAGAATTTACCATACCTCCATATAACTGCAATCATTTTACCATGTTATTATCAAGATATTATTATTTTGTAAGTTGCAAATGATTAGACATATTAGCTCACTTTGGACCAGCTGGATACTATTTGACATGAAAGATTCCATTACAACTATTATATATAACCTTCAATACCTCATAAACAGTTGAGATTTAGAATATGTTATATGTTTAATCATATCCTGAAATTTGGCACATCTATTTCGGAACACCCTGTATATATATATATATATATATATATATATATATATATATATATATATATATATATATATATAATATATATACATATATATATATATATATATATATATATATATATATATATATATATATATATATATATATATATATATATATATATACTGTATATATATATATATATATAATATATATATATATATGTACTGTATATATATGTGTATATATATATATATATAATATATATATATATATATATATATATATATATATGTATATAATTATGTGAATCATATCTGTGTCCCTTCACCTTTGACTCTGTTGGATATTATTTGCCTTTCATCTTCCTGTTCCTGTATCCCCTTTCGCTTTTGGTTCTTTTTCACAGAGTGAGTTACTCTTCATGTGTATCCAGTGTATTATCTCTCTGTATCTTCCACATTATCTCCTTCCTGTTTCTCTGTCAGCAGCTCTTATCACCACAGACAGTATATAGACGCCACTGTCCACAATATACACTGGACAATTATATGTCGTACCTCAAAACAAAAGAGAGCGATGTATGTATTGGCTTTACTTGTAAAACACGAAATAATGGATACATTTGTGTGTTTCACTAATTACCATGTTCGTGAACTATCGTAAAAACGAGGTTTAATGAGTTTCATTGGTATGACGACAACCTGAGTGAAAACATGAAATTGTTTCATGTTTCTATTCTCAATTTGTCCTGAAACCTTGCAGCAGTTGTTATTCGCATATCAATAACTTCTTTTTAGTTCCGGCCCAAGGTTATCCGCATAACTATTTTCCGTTCACCTTTAATATAATATCACCATGGGTTCCCTTGAACTATTTACTGTGACTGTACAGACACAGACAGCCAGACTTGTGACATCTATGAAGATTACTCATCCTGCTGAGGGTACAATGAACGGGCTCTTAATTAAAGCTTCACCAACCAACCAAACACGAAGGTTGCTTTACAAAATATATATATATATATTTATTAATTTGCTCACTCGCGTTGGACCTAATTGACGTAATAAACTTCTGCTCCTCGGTGAAGTTTATCCATTATATCACGGCGTCATAAATTGGTAGTAAATACAATTTAATTATTACAATTATAAACAATTACAGCCCTATCTTTAAATCTTCATTCATAAATTAGTATGCTATATACGGCTGTTATCTGTATTACTGAATTATATACTAGGATAATTGTTCTTGCTGGCAGTGAACATCCATACATAATATTATAGAATGATAGATCAAAGTGGGGCGTGGTTTAACTGTCGATTCCTAATGGTATAGTTCATCACTGGCTGATTTAGTTATGCGAGATTATATTGTAAAACCTAAGCCCACCTCTTGCTAGACCTAGTCCTGGAGCCAAGGGGTGTTTGCATGCATGAATGGGCCAGAAAATCACCCGCTTGATTTAGTTAGAGGGTCCACTGGGACACCTTTTAAGCGAGGGTAGACATCCCGAAACCCGGCAGTTATCGTGTTATTCGGGGTTTTCGCTGAATTTAATGAAATCAAAATAACTCCTTTGTTTACGTGTGACGGTTACATAAATTGCAATAACTCGGCAATGAAATGGTCTACAGAGCTCTTTCAGCACTCAAAATAAAGCTTAAAGAATTATCTATTTAATGGATACAAACACAATAAGATTGGTCAATACCCAAGGTCACAAGAGGTCAAAGTATGACCTTTTCTGATGAGGAACTAAAATTGATGACTTTTCAAAATTAAATATTTGTGAAAAATAGGTAAATGGATTGAACGTTTAATGCTTTTATATTCTGGTTAGGTACACCATAGGCAAATTTTTGAAATTAGTTGGAAAATTTGATTACGTATTTTAACCCCTGTGTAGCAATCAATACAAGGTATATATACCGTATCAACGTACTGAAGCATAACAGATATATGCCGTAATTTGTATGCTTTAGGATTGCAATAGGAATGAAACAATGAGTTAATCCAGTATATTTTATGTTCTCTGTTCATATATTGTTCATTTAAAATTTTGGGAAAACTAATTTTTGTTTTTTTGTTTACAGTGAAGAATGTCTGGCTTACCAAAGAAAAGATTAAGGGCATCACAGTCACCATCCTCAAGTGGTTCTTGCGATCCCAAGAAATGCATAATCTGCCAAAAGTATGATGATAAATGTGAAACGACCAGCACAGAGAATGGCAGGGCACTTATCATTGAAGCAGCGGAAGTGAGAAAGGGAAGTGAGAAAGGACGTAGTTTTTGAAAGACTGAAGCAAGTGGACAAAGGCAAATTCTTATACCATGTTACTAACGAATGTTATAAACAGTATACCCTCAAGAAAACACTGGATAAACTCAAGCAGTTAACCAAAGTCTCCACGGATATTGCTGCTTATTCCCCAGAGGATAGCTCATCCTCTAAAAGGAGTAGACGGTCTATGGTGGATTCTCGAGACCCCGCATCTCTGCCAGCTAATATTAACAAGTTTTTAAAGAAATGTGTCATTTGTGGAAATCCAAAACACAACAACGTATACGATAAATGGAGGATTTCTGAAAAGGACGGGCTGAATCATTCCTAAAGGCAGCCATGATACTTCAGGATGATGTGTTTACCCGAACTTCCGACTTGCAAGATGCGAATGCCGTATTTGGAGCGGATCTGTACTGTCACAGCCAGTGTATTCGTAACTACATCAGGAAAGGAGAGAAAGTAGCAACTGAATCATCGTCAATGCCAACTGGCCAGCAGAAGTTTGATATCTTTGCAAATTTTGTGAAAGATTTAGAACCAGGGTTGAACTCGGGGAGATGCTATAACCTGACTTATATTTCCAAGTGCTGTAATGAAGCGCGGAGTAATGATCAAACTCGTTTTACGTACACAAACAGGGATGTGAAAAAAGCCTGTTTGGGGGGGGGGGGGGGGGATGTCTCATTTTTTGTCCCAACCGATTAAAAAAAAAAAAACATTGTTTTCCAGCCAGGTGCAGCTGAGACAGAGCCAGAGAGAAGTGAAAGGTCGTTAGATAGGGAAACAGTAAGAAAGTGTGGTACCATGTTGAGAGATTGCATCCTCAACGAAGACTTTGAGCTGAATGACAGGTTCTGTGATGCCAATGAACTTGAGAAAGCATATTCTGACATGATAATTCCCAGTGACGTTGCAGACATTTTTCAGCTCTTTTTGATGTTGATATTTTACACAGTGACAATATTGTAGATGGTGAGCCTGAAATTTATGAGGAGAGTGACACTAGATCTTCCAAGATAAAAAAAGTACTATCTGTGTATCAAGTCATCTTTTACATTGTAAATAATGGTAAAAAGCGAACCCCTTTGCACATGTTGAACTCTGAAGCTATTTATAATGTGTGTAGGTCAAAAACGCTTATTTCTAGTTTCAATAGGTTTGGACTGGCAATTAGTTATGACGAGCTACTCCGCTATCATTCTGATATGGCATCATTTGTTACAGAAGCTAGTCAGGGTCAGGTCCCACTTCCTAGTCATTTAAACACATCAAGCTTCACGTTGGGGGCCTTTGATAATTTTGATCATGAGGAAGCAACACTATCTGGCATAGGAGGAAGTCATGACACTGTTATGATTCTTATGCAGGACAAACTTCAAGGAGTGACTCTGAATAGTAAGCCTAAGATATAGGAGACTGGTGTCACCCACAGAGAGAGACAATTCACACAAGAGTTAGGTTGCCAGACTTTGTTTCCTTACACGAAAACTGCTAAAAAGCCAAGCCTTCCAACAATCTACGAAGTTCCGGAAGAACTGTACAAAATAGACAAATAACATGCAAAAAGTGTCAGCAGGAAGGACGTAGCTTGGACTGTAAGTAGAATGGATCTATCATGTATGACGGAAGGTGTTAATTAAAGAAACAACTATGGACCAAACAATGCCCTTTTGGAGTGCCTTTAACTCTCTTATTGCTGATGAGAATGTGTGTCAGAAGGTTGTAGGTTTCCTACCAGTCCTTCCCCACCCTGTTACGGAATATGGCACAGTTTACACAGCATTAATAAACTTCCAGAATATTTTGATTCAACTAGACCAAACACACTTGCCCGTGGTATGTGATGAAGGGGTGTATCACATTGCCCGTGAAATCACCATGAGCAAACCATTTGAATTTAATAACTTGGTGTTATGTCTGGGCTCTTTTCATATGATTAAGGTAGTCATGGGTGCGATAGGAAAGCTCATTAATGGCAGTGGAGCAGAAACTATATTGGTAGAGTCTAAAGCATTTGGCTAAAATGTGGTAAGATCAGTTCTTGATGGATCACATTATACGAGGTCGTTGAAGGGTTTGTTCATGCTCTCTGAGTGTATAGAAAGGCTGCAGTGGAATTGAGAGGTACAGGGATGAGCTTGCGCATCTGAGACTGTTGAAAAACTCTGTAGCAGAAAAGAAGAGGGAGGAAAGCAAGGTTCATTTGGAGGCATTTATGTCAAACTCAGAAGTCATGGTTGAAGACTTCAATAAATTTAGATGTCAGAGAAGTGCAGCGTCAGAGACTTTTACATTCTGGGACCACTTCGTCAGAATGGTGGCTGTTCTAAAGGACTTGGTTAGGGCAGACCGTGAGGGAGACTGGAAACTCCATCTCCAAAGTGTTCTATCTGTGCTGCCGCTTTTTGAAGGATGTGATAGGGTCAACTATTTTAGATGGGCTTCATTATACCTAGAAGATATGAGAAAGCTACCAGAAGATGTGTACAAGAGTTTCCTGGCAGGCAAGTTCGTGGTGAAGCGGACAGATGGACCATTCAGTGCTGTAGGGGCAGACATGTGTCTCGAGCAGACGATAAATCGATCCCAGAAGAGTGCTGGGGGTATCATCGGTAGCACCAAAAAGAAGCAATTCGTTGCTCAGTGGGAGATAATTTACCATGAAATGTTAGCTGTTGTCAATTTCCAACGTCAGGTCAGTGGAGTCGTCACACCTAGCACAGAACTTTTAGTAAACCACGAGTTCAACTTATCAGCAACAAGGTCATCTGAGACATTGATTCAGGATATGATTGAGTATGTAAAAGAACATGACAACCCCATGACGTTACTGTGTGAAGGAGACAAAGACAAGCTTCACAACATCCTCACACAGGAAATCATGACAAAGGAAATCCGTGACAATCTGCTCGAATTTGATGAAAGATCTAGGAAGAAGTATGAAACATTCCGAAATGAAAGAATCGTAATGAAACACAGATCCATCTTTGATAGCATTCACAGGACGAACCTTTAAGACATTCAAATCCATGAAGGGAGACCAAAGTACCTATAAGTCTACAAGCAAAGAGACCAAGAAGCAAATGGCAGAAACCCAGAAGATCTATGACATTGCTCGTGTCCGAGAATATGACATGAAACATTTGCTGGGGTTTGACCTGATTGACAGCAGTTACCTCTTTGACAAGAATGGACTAATGACCAAACCAAACAAAAGTGAACTGTGCACTGAGTTAGAAAATCACCTTGAAAAAGCAGACTATATACCACCATCTAAATGGAAGCCAGCAAATACAGTGACTATCATTGATGTAATGGCAGGCCTTCGTCGTATGCGGGTATCCCAGATGAACACCTTTGGTGAACTCTGCGATAAGTTCTTGGAGGTGTCATATGGACTTGGCAGCAACTCTAAACGTGTCGACTTCGTCTTTGACACATACATTGAGGGTTCAGTGAAGGACAGCGAAAGAACTAGAAGGTGTGGTTGCAGCCCAATTGATTTATATGGAATTGGTACAGGAACGCAATTGCCAGTCACAATGGATGCATTCTGGGCCTCATCTGCAAACAAATCCAAGCTACAGAAACTCATTCGACAACGCATCTTAACCAAGCCAAAACCGATGACAGATACAGTTGTTAGCTCGATTGGACTTCCACCTGAAATTGAACCATGCCTGGCTATTTTGAATGGAAAAGAGACACCATTACCTGATCTAGACACAACGATTGAAGAGGCCGACGTCAGAATTATCCCACATGCTCGTCATGCAGTTGAGAATGGGACTAAGAGTGTGGTTATTATATCAAATGATACTGATGTAGTAATCTTGGCCCTACACTACTGGTCGCTTCTGAAGGCACATGGCCTACGAGAGATGTGGATTCGTGCTGGTGTTGGTAATACCACAAGATACATACCCCTTCATGTTCTAGGCGATAAGTTGGGATCAGATACTTGCAAAATCTTAGTTGCCCTGCACCATCTCACTGGTTGTGATTCCACAAGTAAATTTGGTACAAAGGCTGCTGCACTGAAGGCAGATCCGGTGCATTATCTGATTGATATTGGAAAGGAATTGAACTTTATTAACTTCATCTTGGTGGAAGAGTTCCTTGTGAATGTGTACACATCAGGAACCTCATGCAGAACAATGGATGAATTACGGTACTACCTCTACCACCACAGCAAAAAGACCATTTTGGAACTGCCTCCCACCAGCCGATCAGTCAAAGGTCATGTCCTCAGGACATTCTTTGGGACATATCTTTTTTTTTGTTTTTTTTTTTTTTTCTACAGCTACACTGCCTAAGCAATCCTCAACTGGATCCCAGAGACTTTGGTTTCATTGAAGAAGATGGCATTCTTCAACCGGACCATCTTCAAGTCTTGCTACCGGATGACTTTGCAATGCCCTGTAAATGTACCTCCTGCTCTACTAAACGCTGTGTCTGCAGACAACTAGATATGAAATGCTGCCCTTACTGCAAATGTCAGGTGAAAGGATGTCAAAACCTAGGCCATTAATGTGACACATCACAGAATACATTTCCAACTGTATCCCCGGCTCACCCCTCTCCCCAAAAGTAGGTCATTCATTAATGTGACAAAAAATAATTGAAATCTGCTTTGAAGATATATATGCAATGTGTGATACTGTGATACAGTGTTTTGATAGAACTTTAGCTGACTCAGTAGTACCATAATTATATAACCAATACATAGCTATTATTGGTATATCATTCGCAAACTTCATATTATTGTACTGGACGCCAAGGGGTTAAAATACGTAATCAACTTTTCCAACTAATTTCAAAAACTTGCCTATGGTGTACCTAACCAGAATATAAAAGCATTAAACGTTCAATCCATTTACCTATTTTTCACAAATATTTTAAATTTGAAAAGTCATAAATTTTAGTTCCTCATCAGAAAAGGTCATACTTTGACCTCTTGTGACCTTGGGTATTGACCAATCTTATTGTGTTTGTATCCATTGAATAGATAATTCTTTAAGCTTTATTTTGAGTGGTGAAAGAGCTCTGTAGACCATTTCATTGCCGAGTTATTGCAATTTATGTAACCGTCACACGTAAAAAAAGGAGTTATTTTGATTTCATTAAATTCAGCGAAAATCCCGAATAACACGATAACTGCCGGGTTTCGGGGTGTCTACCCTCGCTAAAAAGGTGTCCCAGTGGACCCTCTAACTAAATCAAGCGGGTGATTTTCTGGCCCTTTCATGCATGCAAACACCCCTTGGCTCCTGGACATCAACAGTACTTCTGTGACTTGCATCATATCATGAATCGATTCTCTCCACATGCCCAAACTAATATATTCTGTTTTTTCTTTTATGTGTATGAAGGAGACAAAAGGCAGGTTGCCTGTAACGAGTATCTCCCCTAAAGCCAAGAGAGTGACAGAGCCAAATACAATGTCTGGACACACAAACTTGAATGCAATTTATGTCATAGGATGAAGGAAAGATTGATTGGGGAGAGAGTTCCACAGATAATTTGTTAAGTAGAATACAGACTGGAATTTGTGCAATTCCCGGGTTGTAGAGCTGGACATAATAAGAGTGGGACTGTGTTGAAAGGTGGGTGCCTCGCTCTGACACAAGGGAGGGGGTATACACTGAGAGAGCTCTGAAGAGCACTGATTGTTGTAATAGCGATATATAAAGGAAATAGATGTAACATTGTGGCGTGTAGAATGATAAGGTAGGGAACTGATAAGAGGACGTGAGTTGATGAGGCGAAATGTTTTTGTTTATGACTACTCTTTCGAGAGTAACTTGGACATGCTATCCACCTCCCCCCCCCCCCCCCTATCCTTCACTCTCCCCCCACCGAACAGTGGACTACCTCAGACCCCAGACAAAAGTTAGGAGGGACACTTTTTTAGAAGCTCCGCGGTAAGTTCATTATTGGGGGAAAGTTTTAGATTTTCACGAAAGTAGTGTAATCCCGCCACTGTCCTTAATACATCATAATCCTAGTTCAGTCAGTGACAGGAGAAGGTTGCGTTAATCTGAGCTCCTGCCCGGACCACTTACCAGTGACCTTTAGTGACCATTACACCTACCTGTGTTTGGGGGCAGTGCACTCGTGTTATATAAAAGTGTTATAGCTCAGTTTTTAGCTGTTAGTTTACTTGTTTATGTTTTTCTATACTTAGTTTCTTGCTCCTCGCTAAGCTTATTGGGATCATGGCAGGTATGGAGTGCGAGTCTCTAACTGATCTGCATCATCTTATTCTCCAGGTAAGAGAGGAGATGGTTGTGGTGAAGGAAGAGGTCTTGGCTCTAAGGGAGGTTAATGTTAAACTTCAGAGGGAAGTGGATTTGATTAAAGACGAAAATCTAGCTTTCAAGCTTAGCCAAGAGGAAATAAAGTCAAGTAAGGGGAAAAGGGAGGAAGTTGATGAACAATTGTATTCATGGCAGGTTGTTAAAAATACGGGTGGGAAAGTCACACCCAAGAAGCAGGATAGTAGAATAGGTATGAGTGTGACAAATACATTCACTCCTTTGCGAGACGAATGTGAGGGAAAAGATAGTCAGGATAAGGGAGGGATAACCGAAGTGCCTGCCGCCGACTCAGCTCCAACCTCTGACGCTGTGCTACCTACCACCACCACTACCCCCACCACCACCACCACCAAGGGAGCTTCTGCCACCACCGGGGGTTCTCCAACTGCAGCTGCTGGATCCTCCCGAGGGAAAGGTAAGCCTGTGTCCCGAGAAGGTAAGTCTGTGTCGATTGTGGGCGACTCCATGGTAAGACATTTAGTTAGGGCTACCCGCACTAAACTTAGGAAGGTTGTGTGTCTGCCTGGCCATGGAGTTGGGAGGGTTTTAGAGAAGATGGACCACATCTTGGAAGATAGTAGAGATAACCCCATTATCTGTCTCAGTGCCGGGAGTAACGATGTTGGTAAGGGTAGAAGTGAGGAACTGCTGCAGCAGTATCGGGATGTGTTAGATAAAGTTAGGATGAAGGGAGGGATTCCTGTAGTACATTGTATCCTACCCAGTAGAGGAGTTCCCAAGGAATGGACATCCAGGGCGATTGGTGTCAATTGCCGTTTGGAGAAATATTGCAAAGAAAAAGCAATACCATTCATTGATAACTGGGATAGTTTCTATGGGAGAGATGGGATGTACGCAAGGGATGGGGTTCATCTTTCAAGGTTAGGGGTTTCTACATTAGCTAGTTCTTTAGATAGGGTGGTTGTGGGGTTTTGAACAGAAATATTGAGAGTGTAAATGAGAGGTTAAATGGAACAATTTTAGCGTCAGGCGAAAGCGATAAGGATATTCAGTCTCATGCTAAAAATGATTACTATAATGCAAATGATAGTAGTGATGGTGCAACGGAAGATGGAAATGTCGCTAAAAACAAAGGTAAATTAGGTATAAAGAAAAGAATTAAATTGAGAGTATATTACACAAACTGTAGGAGTCTATGTAACAAAATGAACGAACTTAGAGCCCTTGTTAGCAAAGAAAATATAGACATAATAGCGCTACCTGAAACGTGGATTAATACAGAAACCAGGCATTTTTTAGCAGAATTTGATATACCAGGATATAGTTTGTTTAAATATGACCGAACAAGTAAGAGGGGTGGCGGTATAGCAGTGTTTGTCAGGAGTACATTAAAATGCTGTATTAAATCAGGTATTAGACTAAATAACGATAATGAAAGTGTTTGGGTAGAGGTTAACGAAGGTAGTGAGACCATAGTTATTGGAGTTATGTATAGACCGCCAAATATGAGTAGAAATGACGGAACGTCATTATGGGAGGAAATTAAAATGGCATCAAGGTTTAGCAATGTGTGCATTATGGGGGATTTTAATTTTCCGAATATAGATTGGCAGCATCAAATAGGAGACTCTGATTCTGAGGAGTTTATAGAGGTAGTACAAGATAGTTTTTTATTTCAATTCATAGATACGCCGACTAGAGGTAATAATATTCTCGATTTAGTTTTCAGTAACAATGAACATATGGTAAATAATGTAGAGATAGGGGACCACCTAGGAAATAGTGACCACAATTCTGTGTATTTTAATATACAATGGAAAGGTAATACCAGAGAGAATACAACATTAATACCTGACTTTAGAAAAGCCAATTATGGTGGGTTAAGAAGAGCCCTATTAGCGGACCCTATGGTAAACAAATTAAGTCGATCCAGGTGTCCAAATGAGTGTACCCCTTCTCAGGCACCTTTCACCTTAAGTCAGGATGAGACGTCAACCTTGGTAGATACATACGATAATTTTATCAAGTCAGTATTCAATGCACAAAATAAATACATCCCCAAAAGAAAATTTAGATCAACACAGAACCAACCCAAATGGATGAATAATAGACTATTAGATCTTCTAGGACAAAAGAGAGGAATATATAGACAAATTAGAAAAGGCGAAATTCACCTACTTGCTTACTATCAGAATCTATCAAGACAGGTAAAAAAGGATATTAGGAAAGAAAAAAGAAATTATGAAATTAAGGTTGCCAATGACTCAAAAAAATAATCCTAAAGCTTTTTACCAACTATATAAATCCAAGGTTAGAGATGTAATTGGTCCCCTTAAAACTTCGATAGGAGAAATGACAGAAAATGATTTAGAAATGTGCAGTACATTAAATAGTCAATTTCTTTCCGTTTTCACTAATGAAAATTTGGCACAGTTTCCAGAAGTCCGTAAGGTATATTGCGATAGTATAGAAAATAGGTTAAGTACGGTTACTATAAGTAGAAATGATGTGCTTAAGGAAATTGACAGACTGAAACCTCATAAATCGCCTGGTCCTGATGAGGTATATGCTAGAGTATTAAAAGAATGTAGGGATGAGTTAAGTTACCCATTAACATTTTTATTTAACAAGTCATTGGAGACAGGTATAGTTCCAGAAGCTTGGAAGCTTGCAAACGTAGTTCCGATCTTCAAAAAAGGTGACAAATCAATAGCATCCAATTACCGTCCCATTAGTCTTACATCAATCATAGGAAAGCTACTAGAGTCAATTATTGCTAGTAAAATTAGAAACCACTTAGATACATTTAATTTAATAAATTCTTCTCAGCATGGATTCACTCAGGGACGTTCTTGCCTTACTATTTTGCTTAGTTTTTTCTCAGAGGTATATGAAGCAGTAGATAATGACAAGTCATATGATATAATATATTTAGATTTCAGTAAAGCTTTCGACAGAGTCCCCCATGAGAGATTGATGAGAAAGGTTGAGGCGCATGGAATAGGTGGGGCGTTGTTGGGATGGATTAGGTCATGGCTAATTGGTAGGAAGCAGAGAGTCAGCATAAATGGTACGAAGTCAGAATGGAGAGCAGTCAAAAGTGGTGTCCCCCAGGGATCTGTATTAGGTCCTCTGTTGTTTGTTATATACATAAATGACCTTGATTTAGGTATAACTAGTAGGATAAGTAAATTTGCAGACGATACCAAAATGGGGAGAACAATTGATTCAGATAGAGATATAGAGTGCCTCCAAAGGGATCTAGATACCTTACACGAATGGTCAGTAAATTGGCAGATGAAGTTTAACATTGACAAATGCAAGGTATTAAAGATAGGGAAGATGCAAACAAATGTTAAATATAAACTAGCTAATGTGGAATTTGAAAACTCGAATTGTGAAAAAGATCTAGGTGTGTTTGTTAGCAATGATTTGAAGCCTAGACAACAGTGTATAAGCGTTCGAAACAAGGCAAACAGGATTCTCGGGTTCATCTCAAGGAGTGTGAGTAACAGAACTGCTGATGTTATCTTAAAACTTGACTTGTCATTAGTGAGACCCCATATGGATTATGCTGTTCAATGTTGGTGTCCTTATTACAGAATGGACATAGATTCATTGGAGAGAGTACAACGTAGAATGACAAAAATGATCCATAATATTAGAAATCTTCCGTATAAAGAAAGGTTGAAGAAATTAGGCTTACATTCGTTAGAGAGACGCAGAGTTAGAGGGGATATGATAGAGGTGTTCAAGTGGGTTAGTGGGATTAACAATGGGGACATGACAAATGTACTAAAGCTCAGTGATAGCGAAAGAACTCGTACCAATGGTTTCTAATTAGATAAATTTCGTTTCAGAAAAGATATAGGCAAATATTGGTCTGGTAACAGAGTTGTAGATGGGTGGAATGGACTACCAAGTGCTATAGTGGGATTAAAAACGATAGGGAGCTTTAAGATAAAATTGGATAAGCATATGGACGAGAAGGGTTGGGTGTGAAGGGGGATCAGCAGGGTTGGGCCAATCAGCGCTCTGCCGACCCCCGTAATCCTGCTTTAATCTCTAACCGTTTTGGTAAGATGATCCTCAGGGTATTAGAGTGTTGAGCCTATAATTGGGCTTTGTAATTGGGGTTGTGTGGGACAGGGATCTGCCTTGCTTAGGCCAATCGGCTTTCTGCAGACTCCTATTTTCTTATGTTCTTATGTTCTTATAACGTAAATGGTATTTTCACTTAATGTTGGTATTCGATTTATCTTCATAGTTTTGAACTCGAATATGAATCGCTTTTAGATAAATTATAAACACAATTTGGAAAGTAAGTCATGTTAATTGGCAATGATTGAAAACTATAGTATCGTGTGAAACTCTATTGCGCTTGATATCTTGAGTTTCATCAATTCTACAACTGTTTTTCTCCTCTACAAATACACTTGGTGTTTCCATGCTTAACAACAAAATATGGGTATAAATAGCCTAATTATAGCGTTCATAAAAATTTACCTTACAAAGATATATTGGTAAAGGTAGCGCCAACGAACTTGACAATAATCTTGACCCCTTAACTTCTTACAACTCAAAATGAATGAAAGCAAACAGACTAAAATTTATCTCATTTGGGAAGAGTCCGCCAGGTAATAGGTGTGGATATTAACAGCCAGTTTGCTCTAGTCCCTTTTGAGTTACGAAGAGGTCAGTGATTGAGATTATTGTCAAGTTAGATGGCGCTACCTATAATGATTAATCCATGTACTTTATAATAATTCATTACAATATTAACTGGTATACACGGTAAGGATTTTGGCTGCCCAATTTGGATGGTCATAATGCCCAGTTTCAAGATGTTCATCAACAAATTCAGACTCAATTGCGAGCAAAGTGTCTAGCATAAGTAGTTAGCAAGATACACTTCCTATTGTGGTGATCTGTACAGGTCTTAATCACTCTCAATCTCTTTTCACAATCATTATATCGTTCTGGTCATGTATATTAACACAACCTTAGATTACTTTAATTCAGTCACTTATACTACAAATATTTGTTTTTTCCACAATCATTTTCATTGTATAGTTAGTTATAGAGCACTAGTACGGTATGTATCATAAACAGACACTACACTCAATCATCAAAATAACAGCTTTCACCGTCTACAAAATCACGCCTACAACTTCAACTTAGACAAAATCGAAACCTTCCTGCCACAATATCTTTCCGCTGTTTTGTTCCGCTCCTCGTATGTGAAGTTTACATGACGCTGATGATCCAACTATTATTATGAAATTCTTTCCATCCTCCCTTTTCAGTTATGGAGCGAGGAAAAGTGCTTACAAGTAAAACATTTTGGATGCTAGTGAAAAACATTGTTTTTATCACTGGTACACCAGTGTTATTATGAATAAACTTGTAACTATTGAACAGCCCTACTATCTGACATTAACAAGAGTTTGTGGTACCGTTAGTCAATTTAAGCAAGGAGAGGTGTGGGTGGGAAAGTAGTGATACAGTCATCATAACGAGACAATGGAAAGCAAGAGTTAAGGTGTTGAATTAGCAAGTGTCTGTGGTAGCGTTAGTTAACGCTTTCACTGTGGCCGATGTATATATACGTCCTATGTAAAATAGGCCTACATTACGGCCAACATATATATATATATGCATTGGTAGTACCGGCTGAGTTGGTTGCACCAACCTTCCCCGCTTGTTACCAGACGCTTCCAGGAGGTTCTAAGCTTGCCACCAATACTCATATTAGTATATTAAGTGCATTGAATAAGGAAGCATGTGTGTTCAATAAAGAGGTGTTTTAGAAGTTGTAGATCTACACAAATTGGGCCAATTCTCCATGAAATTGTGATAGTTATATAACAAGTACAAATAAGAGGTTCATAACATTTTCATTTCAACAACTCTACAGCTACAACAAGGGCTACAGATATGGTGCTAGGACAATATTATGAGCTGAATTAGCGGGAAAATAGGTACCTGGGCGTAGTCTTCCCAATAGTAGCTGACCTATAGGGTATTATTGCACATGTATATCATAGTCTTATAATTTCCTCTGTGCATCTCACACTCTTATCCCTTAATTGGCGGCGCGCAACTTATGTCGTGTGAAATAAATTTGGACTAAGTGGCGGTTCACAACTTATGTCATGCGCCATTTTCAGCACATAATGTTGCTGAGAGAGAGAGCTGAGCGGTGTGAGGAGCCTAGAACCCTATGACCGCTCACGACCACCGCGGTGGACCAACTGAGGTGCCTCCCACCCTTCCCTCTCCTCTCTCACTCGCTACACAGGGAATTATGTAGGGAAATTACCTAATTACAGGGTTTTTGCACTCGTATTGCACGATCGTTGCAAGAGAACCAGCGGTCGTACAAGGATGGTTCAGGTGTCCTTGGAAAGCTCTGTTTATGCCCTTTCAGGGGTAGATACTTGTTTTACGCTCTGGGTCTTATTTAGGCATGAAAATGATCACGTAAACAACCCTATTTAGGGTAAAAACACCCCTCTGGGCGCTACGGTCCGCTAGACCGCCTAGCCCGCTAATAAGGTGTTAAACAGTAATACAAATCCCAACACATCCATCTTTCACCCACATCTAAATCATCCACACATTATTCCATGGTCTAGTACCCCCGTGTGGCAAATACATCTATGAAATCTGTCAACAGTTTCATCTGCCTCACTATTCAAAATACTAATTCATGAACTTGTAAATAATCTTACATTTCTGTGTATATATTTATACATTTAGAATATGATATTACATACACACAAAGTGAACAAACCATATATGCTTAAAGTGCCGGACCAGAGGATCGGTGCAGCTCTAGGGCTATTATCTCCTTTATGGTCTTATTTTTACAAAACAAAAATTGTGTATAAAAATACCTGTACCGTGATGTGTTTTAACTATTGTTGTGGTTATTAAAGACCAACCATCTCTAAACAGCCAATTTGTAAGGCCATTGTAGAGGCACTCACTGTATGATAAGCTCTAAACTCTGGGAAGCCGTCATAGCTCTATATTTCCGCTTTTGGGGAGATCAGGTTGAATACCAAGATGATAGGGGATTGCTCGGTTACTTGTTCATGTGTTTGCTAAGATAAATTGTATTGTTTACTGTTTATTTAATATTTGTAATATTTGTTGTGACTTATTTTTATATCATTATATTAAATTCTATATACTCAGGCTCAATCCCCACTTTTCCTTTTTTTTTGGGGGGGAGGGGGGGGAGGAAGGGATGACTCAAGACAGAGCCAGAATAGGGATAACACAACAGAAATCAATGAACACACAAAAACAAAATACAAATTCACAAACATCTAGGTCATCCAGGAGAAGACCCAGAGCCCTGGGTCACCAAGGTCCCTCGAGCACTCCCCCGGCCCCTGACCACCATGAGAGGTTCCGATCTCGGCAGGCAGACATGCAGCAGAGCAAAACCCCAAGCCCGCCCACCAAACTTCCAGGCGCACCCTTCATATATACCGTCTCCCCGGGCCAGGCGCCTGATATACTATTATCAAGTCCAACTTGTGCCCGACCCCTTCCCTCAAATTACCACGTGTTCATTCATCTATTCACAAGCATTCTCCATTCATTCCTGTTTATTACCACTTCACTTTCCTGATCTATAGTCTGTGACGCTTCTGCATAGTAGCCACGTGCGGGCGTGCGCGCGTGTCGGCTGCCCAGCCGTTTAGAAACCGGCTGGCGGCAGCCTGCGGCAGGCTTTTCCTTAGTATGTATCCTACGACAACGTAACTAATGTCTGGGATATTCTTATGTTGTTTCACAGCTTGTAGCTGCCCTTATTCTTAACCAACGCATCTTAGTATATTTTATTCTCGATAGTTGATTGTTTCATTATAATATATAAGATGTAAGTCTAGTGAGAGTGGGAGGAGACGAGCGGGAGAGAGAGACCGGCTGGGGGACGTTGCTTCGCGCGGAGAGTCTAGCTTGGGACGAGCCTGAAGCGTTGCCATATGCATCCGATTGCAACGTTAGGCTTAGTTTCGACTCACGCACGGGGTAGACGATTTTGACCCGGCAACTGTGTTGAGTGTTGCCAAGCCTGGGATGTATTTTGTATGCCTAGGGTGGGGTCCAGACAGATTCAAGACTCAGAGCTCACCTCACTGTCGTACCCTTCGGACCCCCTTGATATCTATCCCTCTCAACCCCACTTAGAAAGTTTCTCTCTTACTTTGTATACCTTCCTTCCACTACTTCACCAATCTATTCAATTATCCCATCCCCTTGATAGACCTTATATCTATTATTGTATTAACGACGAGCTCTCAGATAACTAGATAGGATTTTGGGCCTTATGCAAGAGATGTAATTGTTAATGAGACCTAGGAAGCTTTTTTGTTGTCTCATATTTGGTGGTTTCATGCTTGCTAGTGTGTTCTTGTGTCAGGGTAGCAGGGCCTAGACCAGAGGGGAGGCTTTTTGCGATCCTTTAAGTAAAGTCTGCTGGTGCGAGTCCTGTGGACCCGCACGACTTTACTAGGATACCCGTGGGAGTCTGGGGGCATTTTCTTGTCTGTGTCCCTGTGTGTCTAGTGTTGTGTTGTGTGAGGGCCCTTGCCTAGTCCACTCAGCACTGCGCTAGCATGTCTTGCTTTTGTTTTAGGGTCGCCAGGAGAGAGTCAGATACTTGCGATCTGAGTCTCTCAAGAGAGCACCCTTTCAATTAGAGTAATTTGGCGCACAGACTTGGGAACGTCCCTAGGCTAGAGCAGGTGGCTCAGCCCGGGTATCCGAAGCCTATATCCTTCCAGCTAGACCTCTGCCACCTGGCAGATTAACAGCTAGGGGTTTATTATTTCTGTATGCTTGTTATTGTGCCACAGTTTACCGTTTTTGTGAGCATTGTGAGTCAGGGTGTGGCTTAGAGACTCTGTCCGAGCAGGCTTGCCTGACTAAGAGTGAGAAGCACACCTGCATGTGGTTATGTTGCGAGTTGCTGCCTTTATTTAATTATACCTATGCCATTATACACTGTAGGTCCTATCACTAGTATTTATTCCTGCTTATGAGTTGAGAGTTCTCTAAATCCGTAACGTACTTTCTTTGCTAAGCATCAGATCCTACAGTAGCCGCATGCAGTTTAGAACCCCGCATCTTGTCTACCGGTACGATGTTTTGAGGACTGTTTGCTTTCACCTTCTTTCACGCAGGGGTGATTAGTTGTATTAATTAACGTAACGTTAAATGTACTTTCTTCTAGTTTGTTATTAAATTGTTTCTGCAATTTAATTCCGTTATCTATCTTTTCCTTGAAGCTTTAAGTCAACTTAATTGTGTGATCTTTTATATAGCCTGCTTGACTATCAGCAGTCTATAGTGCGTGCACCCTGTAACCGAGTCATAGGATACCTTGTTGTCCAGGCAGGACTCTTGATGGTTTAGGGTGGTTTGTTGCCTGGGTTTATAGATAAGGGTTGGATCTAGCGTTTTCCGTTGTTGCTTGTTGCCGCATACCTAGTCCAATAGAAAGAGCCCAGTGTTTATATATCCCAGGACGTAACAAGTCATTCCTCTATTATCCAAAGCTTGTCTTGCACAGTCTCTCCATATCAATTGGGGTCTTCCTTCCCTTCTATCTCCCCTTGTATCTGACTCACATATTCTCTTTGTAAATCTTTCATCTTCCATTCGTTCAACATGACCATACCAGCTCAACACCCTTCTGTCCACTCTGGCCGACAAATGTTCCTGCTGCCCCACTCTCCTAGATCACTGTTGGCACAACAATTCCTTGATACATTGCACTTTCTTACTTTCATTCCAAGACTTCTCACCTTCCCAGTACTTCCCATTGCTCCGAAAACCTTCCTTCCTTCACACACACTCTGTTTTACCTCCATTTCCATACCTCCACTCCTTCTTATAATTTCTCCTAGATATTTAAAACACTCTACTTGTTCTAATAGTTCCCCATCCAGCCTCACATATAGCTTCACCCTACGATCACCCCTTAATTGTCTATGCAATAGATTATCATAATTAAATACACTTAGATAAGTAGTGAGAGTGAAACGTTACTCTCAAACTTTCTTCTACTCAACAGCTGAGCTCTGGAACTCTCTCCCAGATTCAGTCTTTCCCTCTTCCTATGACTTAAATTGCTTCAAACTCTGTGTGTCCAGGCATTTTGGCCCGAACGTCCCTTGATTTTGGCCCTGTCACTTTTTCAACTATGGGGGAGGCACTCACTATAGGCAGTTATGCCTTTTGCCTCCCTCAATCACATAGAAAAAAAAAAAAAAAAAAAAAAAAAAAAGCTTACACATTAAATTATTTCAATTCGCTATGCATATAAGTATCTACATTATAAGTATTAATATACACAACATTCTGTGTATTCTGTGTATGGCCACCTTCGTAAGGGAAGTAAGGCGTCCGGCAATAGTTGCCCTCTGACCCCTGACTAGTGCGGACGTCCCCAGTGACCGCTAGTGAACCGGTTTACCCTTAGTGAGGTCCTAGTGAACTTTCTTAGGGATGGCTGTTGTTGATGAGTCTGCTGTCTCCTCCCATACTCTCCAGCTTTGTCTTGCTTTGCAAGAAAGACTGGAGAGTGTGGAGCAGGAGATTCAGTGTCTCAAAGATGAAAATTTGGCCTTGAGACTAGCTATGGCGGAAAAGACGTGTGAGGCTAACCGGAAGTGTTCCAGGGATCGTGAAGCCCCTTGGAAAAGTGGTGTCAACCATGCAACGGCCTGGCAAGCTGAAAAGGCAGCCACTCAAGACCCACAACAACTTCAGCACCTTGGCTGATGATAGTGATGGCGAGGAAGTGGCGATCATCGAGCCGTGAGAGGGGAGGGGGGAAGTCTGCTGCTGTTGCTGCTACAACTCCTGCTAACAGGCCGGCAACAGAAAACAGCTAAGTCTATTTTAATTGTAGGGGATTCAATGATTAAATCCCTTGGTAGGGCAACTAACACACATGTTGGTAAAGTTGTCTGTCTGCCTGGTGCCGGAGTCGAGTAGGTGTCAGAAAAGCCACATGGTGTCAAGGAAGCGAGTGGAGAGGACCGCAACAAGTACCACAACGCAGGGAGCAAGGACAATTGGAAAAGCAGGACTGTGGAGTTGCTCACCACGTACCAGGAAATGTTGGAGAAGATCAAGGAGAAGGGTGGAGTTCCTGTGGTACACAGTATCCTACCAAGAAGGAGGGGAAGGAAGGAATGGTCCTCCAGGGGCTATGTGGGTAAATAGCCGGCTGGAGAAGTATTGCAAGGCAATACTATTCCATTCCTGGGAATACTGGACCCTCTTCTACGGTAAGGATGAACTGTATGCCCAGGATGGAGTACCATCTCTCTCGACTAGGAGTTTCGACCTTAGCCAGCTCACGTTCAGACAAGTTTGTTGCGGGGTTTGTTAATAAAACCATAGGTGTGTAAGTAAAATAGAATCCCAGCCACATCAAATTGATAGTAATAACGAACATTCTGATAGCGTAGATTTTCCGTCTAGGTCCAGTAGTTCAACAGGTAAAAATAAATTAGTTAAAACAATAGAAAAATAGTTGCAAAATACAAGTAATAGTTTAGAGTGTTTATTATACAAATTGCGGAGTTTTATGTAACAAAATGAACGAACTTAAGAGCACTGGTTAGCAAAGAAAATATAGACATAATAGCGCTAACTGAAACATGGATTAATACAGAAAACCAGGCATTTTTTGTAGCAGAGTTTGATATAACCGGGATATAGTTTGTTTAAATATGACCGAACAAGTAAGCGGGGGTGGCCGTATAGCAGTGTTTGTCAGGAGTTCATTAAAAAGCTGTACTAAATCAGGTATTAGAGTAATAATGAAAATGAAAGTGTTAGGGTAGAAGTTTAACGAAGGTAGTGAGACTTTAGTTATTGGAGTGAGTTATGTATTAGACCGCCAAATATGATAGGAACTGACGGAACATCATTATGGGAGGAATTAAAATAGCATCAAGGCTTAGCAACGTGTGCATTATGGGGGATTTTAATTTCCCTAATATAGATTGGCAGCAACAAATGGCGACTCTGATTCAAAGGAGTTTATGTGAGGTAGTACAAGATAGTTTTTATCTCAATTCATAGATACGCGACTAGAGGTGATAATATTCTCGATTTAGTTTTCAGTAACAATGAACATATGATAAATAGTGTAGAAATCGGGGACCACCTAGGCAATAGTGATCACACATTCTGTGTATTTTAATATACAATGGAAAGGTAAATACCAGAGGAGAATACAAACATTAATACCTGACTTCAGAAAACAAGCCAATTATGGTGGGTTAAGAGAAGCCCTGTTAGCGGACCCTATGGTCAAAATTTAAGCTCGATCCAGGTGTCCAAATAAGGTGTATCCTTTCTCAGGCACCTGTCATCTTAAGTCAGGAGGAGACGTCAACTTGTAGATACATACGATAATTTTATAAAAGTCAGTAATTCAATGCGCAAAATAATATATCCCCAAAAGAAAATTTAGATCAACACAGAACCACCCAAATGGATGAATAATAGACTATTAGATCTTCTAGGACAAAGAGAGGAATATATAGAAAAATTAGAAAGGCGAAATTCACCTACTTGCTTACTATCAGAATCTATCAAGACTGGTAAAAAAGGATATTATGAAAGAAAAAGAAAATTATGAAATTAAGGTTGCCAATGACTCAAAAAAATAATCCTAAAGCTTTTTACCAACTATATAAATCCAAGGTTAGAGATGTAATTGGTCCCCTTAAAACTTCGATAGGAAAATTGACAGAAAGTGATTTCATAAATTTGTGCAGTACATTAAATAGTCAATTTCTTTCCGTTTTCACTAATGAAAATTTGGCACAGTTTCCAGAAGTCCGTAAGGTATACAGCGATAGTATAGAAAATAGGTTAAGTACGGTTACTATAAGTAGAAATTATGTGGTTAAGGAAATTGACAGACTGAAACCTCATAAATCGCCTGGTCCTGATGAGGTATATGCTAGAGTATTAAAAGAATGCAGAGATGAGTTAAGTTATCATTAACATTTCTATTTAACAAGTCATTAGAAGCAGGTTTATTTCCAGAAGCTTGGAATCTTTCAGATGTAGTTCCGATCTTCAAAAAAAGGTGATAAATCAATAGCATCCAATTGCCGTCCCATTAGTCTCACTTCAATCATAGGAAAACTACTAGAGTCAATTATTGCTAGGAAAATGAGAAACCATTAAGAAACATTTAACTTAATCAATTCTTCTCAGCATGATTCACTCAGGGACGGTCTTGCCTTACTAATTTGCTTAGTTTTTTCTCAGAGGTATATGAAGCAGTAGATAATGACAAGTCATATGATATTATATATTTAGATTTCAGTAAAGCTTACGACAGAGTCCCTCATGAGAGATTGATGAGAAAGGTTGAGGCACATGGAATAGGTGGGGCGTTGTTAGGATGGATTAGGTCATGGCTAATTGGTAGGAAGTAGAGAGTCAGCATAAATGGTACGAAGTCAGAATGGGGAGCAGTCAAAAGTGGTGTCCCCCAGGGATCGGTATTAGGTCCCCTGTTGTTTCTTATATACATAAATAACCTAGATTTTGGTATAACTAGTAGGATAAGTAAATTCGCAGACGATACTAAAATAGGGAGATCAATTGATTCAGATAGCGATATAGAGTGCCTCCAAAGGATTTAGATACCTTACATGAATGGTCAGTACAATTGGCAGATGAATTTAACATTGACAAATGCAAGGTATTAAAGATAGGAAGATGCAAACAAATGTTAAAATATAAACTAGCTAATTTAGAATTAGAAAAATTCAGACTGCGAGAAAGATCTAGGTGTGTTTGTTAGCATGATTTTGACGCCTAGAAAAACAGTGTATTAACGCGTTCGTGTAAATAAGGCAAACAGGATTCTCGGGTTCATCTCTAGGAGTGTGAGTAACAGAACTGCTGATGTTATCTTAAAACTTACTTGTCATTATTCAGACCCCATATGGATTATGCTGTCCCAATTTTGGTGTCCTTATTTTTACAGAATGGACATAGATTCATTGGTGAGTGTACAGTATAGTATGTCAAAAATGATCCATAATATTAGAAATCTTTTTTATGAAGAAAGGTTGAAGAAATCTAGGTTTACATTCATTAGAGAGACGCAGAGTTAGAGGGGATATGTAGAGGTGTTTGAAGTGGGTTAGTGGCGATTAACAAAGGGGACATGGCAAATTACTAAAGCTCTATTGATAGCGAAAGAAAAAGAAAAGAACTCGTACCAATGGTTTCAAATTAGATAAATTTTGTTTTCAGAAATATATTAGGTCAAGTAGTATTGGTTTGGTAACAGAGTTTTGTTTTTTTTTGTAGATGGGTGGAATGGACTACCAAGTGCTATAGTGGGATCTAAAACTGTAGGGAGCTTTAAGATAAAATTGGATAAGCATATGGACGAGAAGGGTTGGGTGTGAAGGGGGATCAGCCGGGTTGGGCCAATCAGCGCTCTGCAGACCTCCATAATCCTGCGTTAATCTCTAACCGTTTTGGTAAGATGATCCTCAGGGTATTAGAGTGTGAAGCCTATAATTGGGCTTTGTAATTGAATTGGGGTTGTGTGGGACAGGGATCTGCCTTGCTTAGGCCAATCGGCTTTCTGCAGACTCCCATTTTCTTATGTTCTTATGTTATGTTCTTATGTTCTTATAGATAGAGATACACAACATTGGTCATCCAATACTAAAAAAGAAAGCTATATAAGATTTCACAGAATTATACATAAATCAATAATAAAATCAGAGCTGGTATATTTGACCAAAGTTAAGCAGGCTGTGTAAAGGTGGATGTGAAGGTGTTGTACAATCACGGTCAACAGTCGTGTATACAGCCATAATGTCAACTTGGGTTATCTCTCTAATCATAACAACAACCGAAATTATCCTTAAACCTAAAGGAAGCCTTTATATTCAAGGTTTATTCAGTGTGGTTCAGTAGTATTGTTTTGTATTAACCCTTTCAGATACCACGGGCCTTCTTTTTTAGTGATATAAGTATATATTTATATTAAACGAAGTGGTACTGCCCTGGAGGAATAAATCCAGCATATATTCTAAGTCAATCAAACATAAATTACAAAATTATGTTATTTCAAACTATTATCATAAACAGAAAAAGGAAAAGTGGGGATTGGGCCTGAGCATATAGATAGATAGATAGATAGATAGATATATAGTTATGGACAAAACCTTATATAACGATCCATAACATTCCATACAATTTCAAATTCCAGAACATTGTCATTTCACCGTCTACATGAAAATATTAAAAAGTTTCGTTCTTTACACCAACACGAGGTATCTAAAGTTTTGTGGAGATATGGCCTCCGTAATCCAGGCTCACAAGTTAATACCATTATCTTCCTTCCTTTTATACTGAAGTAAAGTTTTTCCTTTGTCGTCACCCAAGTTAGCCCTAAGGCAATTAACTCTTAAAAGGGTATCACACTAGCAATTTTACGTAAAGTAGGAATTACTACAACACGCAGGCATCACGTAATTGTGTGTTAAGTATACTTCAGAATGTATGAATACTCGTTGCAATATTTTACCGTAACGTCCTGAACTTCCAGTTTTACTAATGCTTTGAGTATGGCTAGAATATGTTATTATAAGTGGAACTAGTTTGCCGGGGAAACAAAAATCACTTGCTCATTATAGTGATGTATTTTGTATGTAGCTGGTTTTGTATTTTTTATTTCATAACATTGTTTTGCTAAATCTTCAAGGAGTTATTTCCATATGGTGATTTTATTTTGATAAGCTCCTTTGTCTATAGGCTATATTGTGCGGTTCCTGTTTTGGTTTGCTTGTTTAACAAGTTCTACATTTTAATTAGTAATGCCCATGTGATACGCAACGTGTAGTGTCTTATCTGGTTGTGGACCATGTCCTTCAAGTGATGAGCACACATACACATATCTTGTCATGCATGGCGAGGGGTTGTTCCTCAACATTTGATTTCATAGCTTGTGTCCTTATGCAACATTCAACTGTTCGTCTCTAAGCCATGTCATGTTATATCCGACAACACTCTGGAAGACCTCTTATAATTGTCAAGGTTGTCAACATAATTATACAGTATATACACATTATACTGTTAAGGAAATACCTCTGTTGTGTTTATAATTGTCAAGGTTGTCAACATAATTATACAGTATATACACATTATTTTTATTTATTTTTTTTTTTTTTTTGTTTTTTTTAAGGAAATACCTCTGTTGTGTTTATAATTGTCAAGGTTGTCAACATAATTATACAGTATATACACATTATACTGTTAAGGAAATACCTCTGTTGTGTTTATAATTGTCAAGGTTGTCAACATAATTATACAGTATATACACATTATACTGTTAAGGAAATACCTCTGTTGTGTTTATAATTTTTTTTTTTTTTTTTTTTTTCTATGTGATTGAGGGAGGCAAAAGGCATAACTGCCTATAGCGAGTGCCTCCCCCATAGTTGAAAGAGTGACAGGGCCAAAATCAAGGGACGTTCGAGCCAAAATGCCTGGACACACGGAGTTTGAAGCAATTTAAGTCATAGGAAGAGGGAAAGACTGATTCTGGGAGAGAGTTCCAGAGCTCAGCTGTTGATGTAGAAGAAAGTCTGAGAGTAACGGTTTCACTCTTGGGTTGGAGAGTTGCACAGAGTAGGGGTGGGATTGAGTTGCAAGACGGGGTACCACGTGCCCCTACGTAAAGGAGGTGGTATGCACTGGGGATAGCTCTGAGGAACCACTGATTATGATAGTAGCGATAGAATAGCGAGAGAGATGCAACATTGCGGCGGAGAGAGAGAGATTGCAGAGAGTTTGGTGAGTGGACGGGAGTTAATGATACGAAAGGCCTTCTTTTCAACTTTGTCTAGGAGAGCATTGTGAGAGGAACCTCCCCACACATGTGAACAATATGCAATACAAGGACGCACTATGCCCCTGTACAGAGCAAGAAGCTGTACAGGGGAAAAGAACCCCCTAAGGCGGTTTGAGCACACCCAGCTTCTGGGAGGCTGCCTTAGCAAGACTGTAATATGGTCCTTCCAAATGAGAGCAGAAGAAAAAGAGACACCAAGAATATTGAGAGAAGATGAAGGGTTGATTTTTGTATTGTTGAAGAATAAGGGATAGTCCCCACAGCTGGGGGAGATCCTGACGGTAGATAGATGGAGAATTGGGTTTTGGAAGCATTAAAGTTAACAAGGGTTTCTCTGCCCCAATTGGAAATAGTATTTAGATCAGAATTTAAGAGTTCTATGGCTTCATTACGTTTGTCGTTGAGGGATTGCTGGCTGGGGCGTTCTGAAAAACTATGGAGTAGTTGTCAAGGTTGAGTCGTCTGCGTATGAATGGATGGGAATTAAGGTACAGTTAAGGAGATCATTTATAAAAATTAGAAAGAGAATAGGAGATAGGACAGAGCCCTGAGGAACACCGGAGTTTATAGAGTGAGTGGAAGTGAAAACATGGCCGTCCACAACCGCGGCTATGGAACGGCCGGAAAGGAAATTAGAGACAAAGGCACAGATGGAGGGATAGAAACCGAAGGAGGGTAGTTTAGAAATTAAAGATTTATGCCAGACTCTATCGAAGGCTTTCGATATGTCTAGTGCAATAGAAAAAGTCTCACCAAAGTATTCACAATTGTCAAGGTTGTCAACATAATTATACAGTATATACACATTATACTGTTAAGGAAATACCTCTGTTGTGTTTATAATTGTCAAGGTTGTCAACATAATTATACAGTATATACACATTATACTGTTAAGGAAATACCTCTGTTGTGTTTAGGAAATAATTAGTAAATGCCAAAAATGTTGAAGATATATTAAATTTATTAGGGACACAGTTTGACAGACTCTTAGTTATAGAGTACTTCTTGCTTTGCACTGTGCATATCTACCTACTGTACACAGACCTTCACACTCAACAAATAATTGTTGTGATATATATTATATAATATGTGCAGTTGTGCACCCCCCTTGCATCATATAAGACAAATGTATGGAATCACTTAATGAGCACTTTACAATGCACATGCATATATATATATATATATATATATATATATATATATATATATATATATATGCTGTAGGCCTACACATTAATTACAATATAAGATTAATTTGACAAAGGCACATTTTGGCGATCATATATATTTTATGTTAACCTTTCAACGGCGAAGCTATGGTATTTGAAAGTGCCTGCCAGGCGAACGTATTGAGGCTCATTCCCGACGAAAATCGTCATTATCCGATAAATATCGTTATTACGTATTCATATGCGCCTATTTTTCATTTAATATGAAGATATTAACATGTAACAGCAATAAAACAAGTGGAAATAGTATTTGGGAGGTGAAAAAGACGAAGTATTGCCGACCAGTTCATTCACAAGAGGAGAGCCGGCGCTGCGCACACCCTCCCCCCTCTCACTTATTGATCTACATTGACGTCTTGCAAGTGAAGTCTCTCTCTTGCTACGATCTCTATATGCCTCCCTTTCGACCTTGTAACCGGGTGGGGGATATTGGCGCGGAAAATGAACCGATAAACAAGGGAATAAGAGGAAATATAGGTGATAATTGAAGAAGGGGGAAAGGGCCCGGGGATTTGGACACATGTGGAGGAATGATAGATAGTATGGAAGGGAATTATCTCACTTAATCACATATTCCTTTGATTTGAGTGCCACTGGAGTCTTTTAAATAGCTTTTCTTAGGCCTTGGATCTTAAGAATCCCGTCACCTTCGCCCAGCAAAACTCTTAAAGAGTCTCGGTGCTGTTGCCGGGTTAAGAACAAGGTGGGGATTAATATAATAGTAAGAGCATAAGATATTGGTTAATAATCTGTGTTTGTAACCAGTACAATATTTTAATTTTATATGATCAGAGAGGGATACATTTTATATCAGGTACATTTTTTTTGGTCTGAAACAAATAAATGTATTAACAAATAATTTGACAGGGACAATGCTATATACATAATTCAGATCTTATATGATCAGTTTTGGAAAGTCAGACATTAGCATAGCATTAGTTTCAAGAGTTAGAACTTATATTTATATAAAGCAGATGTATAAAAACAAGAATATATTTAGAAGCGAGAATCAATTCATGTTGTGGGTAGATCTGCTACAATGTAAGTTTGTAGTCAATATATTACACCTTGTTCCCGAGTAAAGTTAGAACTATCTTTCTCAGCCACCTGCCTCTCCTGTGTAACTATATTTACATTACTCTCAGGAAATCATGTGTAGCAATGCTTAACATTTCACAATATCGAAAATCACTATGATCCTCGGGAATCTAATGCATTAATGTCACAATTCTTGAAAGGGTATGGATAAAAGCCAATATCCTAGATGGAAAAGAACAATAGACGAAATGTGGATCTCGGTTAAAATATAAAAGAACCATTTCAGATTGAATAGTAGTATCTTCAAATGTATATATTCATAGCTACGACACCTCCGGAAGTAAGCAATTATTATTTAACCTTCAATTACAAAACTACATCAATCAATTATTTTGTTAAAACCTTTTGCCCAATGGCATTGTCAATATTAAGACCTTTTGTGCCACTTTTTCCTGCCAAGCGATAGTGAGCCTGTAATTTAGGAGAAAGTAGCCTTCGGTGGGACATTTTTCTACTGAACAAAATTACAAATGTATCTAGAAGGGGAAATCTTGGCAATGTTATATATACTGTATATATATATATATATATATATATACAGTATATATATATATATATATACTGTATATATACTGTATATACCGGTATATATATATATATACAGGGTGATTCAGGATTGCTTGAATTAAATTGGAGGATGAGCTCGGATCATTTTAAACAACAATGTATCTATGGTAAAATGTCGAATTATACATAGTTTGGCTGTTAAAGTACATTTACGATGTTGTATTAATGAGGGTGGGAAGTGAAGGGAGACCCACGTAGATTTCCGAGGATATGTTCCACACATCTCGAGTACAGGAATACAGTGTGTTGCAGGCACATGGGGGCCACTTTAGTACAGGAATACAGTGTGTTGCAGGCACATGGGGGCCACTTTAGTACAGGAATACAGTGTGTTGCAGGCACATGGGGGCCACTTTAGTACAGGAATACAGTGTGTTTTGCAGGCACATGGGGGCCACTTTAGTACAGGAATACAGTGTGTTGCAGGGCAACATGGGGCCACTTTAGTACAGGAATACAGTGTGTTGCAGGCACATGGGGGCCACTTTAGTACAGGAATACAGTGTGTTGCAGGCACATGGGGGCCACTTTAGTACAGGAATACAGTGTGTTGCAGGCACATGGGGGCCACTTTAGTACAGGAATACAGTGTGTTGGCAGCACATGGGGGCCACTTTAGTACAGGAATACAGTGTGTTGCAGGCACATGGGGGCCACTTTAGTACAGGAATACAGTGTGTTGCAAAGAGGAACACACTGTCGAAATATGTGAGTAAATGTGTAAAAAAATCTATGCGGGCTTCCCTTTACTTTCCACCCTCATTAATATAACATCGTAAATGTACTGTAACAGTCAAACTATGTATAATTCAACATTTTACCATGGATACGTTGTTTAAAATTATCCAAGGAGGTCTTCCTCCAATTTAATGCATGCAATCCTGAATCACCCTGTATATATATATATATATATATATATATATATATATATATATATATATATATATATATATAAATGCTTATTTATTTATATTTATGGAGGTCTAGGGAGGAAACTAGGAAAATCACATATATAAATAATTATATGTATCGACCTATAGTTAAACCCTTCCCCACATAATTCAACGGCCTATTTTGGTGACTTAACGTCCTGGTCAGCGGCTGATTTTGTCCATGGTTATACATTTGTCCTGAGCTTAATAGTGGAATATTTAGTTCTGTATTGGTTTCAATAACTATTTCGGTTTGTGGCTGTTTTAACTTGTGGCCTTGTATGTTCTGAGCAGACCCTATTTTGTACGTGTCAAGTCCGTGAATATATATTATCCCATATATTCGTAATTGACGGCGTTAATCAATAAGATATGTTTGTGCGCATGTGTGTTCTATTCAAATAGTTACATATGCTTTGAAGACTCGCCAATGTTTAAAACTCTATGGAATGGATGCGAATAATGAACAGTTCCCAGGTCTGCTTGTACATTCCATAATATTAGAAGTGTCCAGGGAATACAGGTGATCATGCCAAAGCTAAGCACAGTACGGTTTAAAACATGTTGAACCGTACATTAAGCTCTACTACTTTGTAATATATATACTGAGTAGTTCCTGATGTACAATATATCCTGGTGTAGCTTGTATTATATGGTATACTGTAATTACTTACGTGTAAACATTATGGCTGGTGTATTTCAATCACACACTTCTCCCACTCCTCGGATACCAGGTCACGCATTCCACCTTTCAGTTTTCCAAATTTATCCTCCTTCCAATAATCCTGGTATCTCTTGTGTTTTCCAACTATCCACTGCAAACCACACCCTTTACACCGGGTTTCCTGAACACCGTAAACATCCACTCTTCTACGCTCAAGTACTTCCACAAATTAATTTCGTATGCCATTCATACTACAAACATTCCTACAAGCCTGAACGTGCGGCAAGCTGCATTTCTTCTCTTGTGCGGTTTTCGAACATTAAACTTACAAACTTGAGTAATTTATTGTCTGGATTGTCTGTCATTTTTAATATATATGGAGCTGGCAAGGAACAATTACCATTCGCAGGACACGGCTCCAGACTGCCGTGGAGGCTGTTCCTAGCACCTAAACCAAAAGGTTACCAAGGGTAGAATCTATTATTACACCCCAGTGTGTAGGAAGGATATTGGATGAATGTATAATACACAAACAGTATATATAATATATATATATATATATATATATATATATTGTAATAGGTAGAGAGACCAAACTGTTGAACATGACTGTACAACAGCAACCTCGTGGCAAGATCCCTTCCCTCTTTCTTTCCGGCCTAAGTGACGAGAGAGAGAGAGAGAGAGAGCGGCCCGGCTGAGTGCGGACGTGACATTCCAAGCATTCCTCCAGAGAGAGAGAGCTGTTTCCCGCCAAAATCGCGTAAAAGGGGAGGGCGGCTTTGACGTGTGAGCAACCCCCTACTCCCACCTACTCCGGCACCTGTAATTGGCCCACACAACCTGCCTGCAATCGGATTGGATTAGGAACGTGGTTCCTGGCTATGATTGGACTAGCGTGGACAGAGAAGGATATAAATAGCCTGATACTTGAGGGTTCAAATAATTTACATTCTGAGCTGTGGGGAGTAAAGAGCTGCATGGAGGAACAGGCTTGTATAGGTTTTTATTTTATTTTAGTGCGTGCCCGAACCACTACTCGTTAGTTCGTGAGTGAACTCGTGACTGTTAATTAACCAGAGGTATGTCGGAAACATAGCCTCGTATTTGATTTAAGATTTTGTGATTGGAGAGACATATTTTGGATTGGAGTTAAAATTTATTATTAGATAAATGTTGTTATTATATTTAGTAACTCATTTATATGGTTTGATAGTGTACTAAATGTTACTTACACTATTTTATGAACTTCTATTGTGTTATTACTGATTAAGCATTGTTGTAAGAAGTCTTATAATGTGTATTTTGACTAGATTATCTACTTAAGCCTACTAAGCTATCGCTTTATTTTATATTATAGTGAAATCGGAACGAAAACAGAGCGATCCTGAAATCTATAACATTAATTTTTGTCATTGCTTATTAATTTGATTAATTGTAAGATACTTTATTTATGTTTATATATACAATTCCATTTTATATATGACTGTAATATTCCCTTACCATCTATTACATTTATTAAGTCAATGTCTTTCAGTAAAAACAAAAATAAGATAAAATATTAAAGATAGAATAATAATAAAATAAGAGAATAACGAGATAAGAGAGAAAGAGTAAAACATAATATTTAAAGGGTTAATTAACCAACTTAAATTGATTATATATAAAGATCTTAATAATCTATATACTTTAATGATAATCAAGATAAATTGCTTTATTCTATAATTCTATAATGACTTAAAAACCCTTGTTTACTTACCAAGCTTTTTATATTCGTAATTAATAGCCTACATAATATTAAACAGTAAAATAATCCTTTATGACTTGAAATATTTTCATAATTGGTTATAATTGTAGTGTATCAAAGTATAATGGATATATAGTCCAAAACAGCTAAAAGGAAATGCAAGTAACATCACAAACTCTGACAATTTAAATTGTATTGGCCTTCAGCTGTCTTGACACCTTTTCATATTATCTGTATAGTCTAGATGTACTAAGTTAACCACTTTGGAATCCAGATACATAACAGAAGACTGGTGACCTTGCCAGGATTCGTTTTGTATAAGTTTCACTAACTTTCTATTCATATCACTGTAATCATGCCTGTAATTATTAATAAGGAAGATGAGCAGAATTACGTAGAATCGTCAACCGTTGCCAGTGACGTCAATCTCTTGTCCAAGGACGAGCTAAAAGTACTAGCCTCGTATCTGGAGTTAACTGTCTCGGACATGGCAAAACTGACATTTTTATGGCTAATCTTGAGCCAAATGATCATGAAACCCCTCCTAATTGTCCTAGTGGCCTGGTAGAGTTGCAGCGAGATGACTGTGAGTGTAAGGAGTTAGCTGCCAGTGTTGTGAGTGAAGAGGAGAGTGAGAAAGAGAAGGATAAATGTTTTATATGAAGAAAGGAGTTTTGTTGCATAGGTGGAGACCGCCACATAGACCTAATGATGACTGGGCATGGGATGTACATCAGGTAGTCGTTCCTAAACCTTGTCGTTGAGATATACTAGAAATGGCCCATAGTATACCCTTAGCAGGGCACTTAGGTGTGAGGAAAACACTAGATCGCATTAGAACCCACTTTCACTGGCCAGGAATGCGTGCAGATGTAGTGGAGCTCTGTAGAGTATGTCACACCTGCCAGATGACAGGAAAACCTAATCAAAAGGTGCCTGTACATCCTCTGGTGCCCTTGCCAGTGTTCGAGAACCCTTTCACTTGGGTGGTAGTGGATATCGTTGGTCCATTGCCAAAGACATCCCAGGGACATCTATATGTGTTAACTATAATGGACATGGCAACTCGATACCCAGAGGTTATACCGTTACGAAATACTTCAGCCCAAACAGTCATTAAGGAACTGCTCAAATTCTTCACCAGAATGGGTTTCCCCATGAGGTGCAAAGTGATCAAGGTACTAATTTCACTTCCAATATAGTTCAGCAGTCCCTGAAGGAATTGGGTATCGACCATGTGAAGTTCATCTCCTACCATCCAGAGAGTCAAGGGGTCCTCGAACGATACCATCAAACTCTTAAATCTATGTTGAGGAAATATTGTGAAGAAACTGGAGGTGATTGGGATAAGGGGGTACCTTTTCTTTTGTTTGCCACCCGTGAGGTTCCGACTGAATCTCTGGGCTTCTCACCCAATAAAAAAGTTTTCGGTCACCAGGTACGTGGCCCTTTGCAGCTATTGCAGGACAGCCTAGTTAGCCAGGAAGGGAACCAAAATCTCCTAAAGTATGTGTCAGAGCTCCAAACCCGGCTGAGATCCTCGTGCAAGTTTGTAGCACAGAATCTAAGAGTGGCTAAAGACACCATGAAGGTATGGTACGATAAAAGAGCCCGTGTGAGGAAGTTTCAGCCCGGTGATGAGGTCTTGGTTCTCATTCCCCATTTTGGCCAACCTTTATCAGCAAAGTTTAGAGGCCCATATAAAGTAGTAAAAAGGGTGAGTGTTACTGACTACTTAGTGGCTACCCCAGACAAGAGGAAGCCTAAGCAAGTATTTCACATACATATGTTAAAACCCTATCATAAGGCCCCTGACTCCTCTCCTCCAGATTCTCCTTCTGTGGCAGTAATAAACGAAAGGACTTGTGGACATCCTGGTGCGGGTGATGATGTTCGTAGTCCTTACCCACAGATCTCGCAGCAGGCTGTCCCAGATCCTGAAGGTATCGATAATGACTTTGACTTTTCTTGTGGTCTATCAAACTTTAAATGTAATTCTGTAGCATGGGGGGAATTACCAACAAAATGATGTCATCATCCCTCCGAGAAAGCTAACCAACTAATCCATGTTTTATCCCAGTCTCCTAGTGTGTTCCGTGATACTCCAGGGCTCACCTCATTGGCCGTGCATGACATAGATGTCGGGGATGCAGCACCCATCAAAATATCCCCATACCGTGTCTCGCCGCAGCGCAGGAGTATTCTGCAAGTTGAATTAGATTTCATGTTGTCAAATGAACTAATTACTAGGGCCAGTGGAGTAGTCCGGTCACTCTTGTGCCTAAGCCAGACTGGAGTTATAGAATTTGCATGGACTACAGACAAGTCAATGCCGTAACAAAAAATGATACCTATCCACTGCCACGGATTGATGATGGGATTGACCAGATTGGCACAGCCAGTTATATAAGTAAAATTTACCTTATGAAAGGATATTGGCAGGTACCTCTTACTCCCCGAGCAAGGGAGATTTCATGTTTTGTTGTAAATAATCAAGCCTTCTGCTGTGAAGTAATGCCTTATGGCTTGAAAAACGCTCTAGCTACCTTTCAGCGCCTAATGAATCCGGTGAAAGGGGGGGGTGCCTGGATGTGTAGTCTACATCGATGATATCCTCCTCTTTTCTCATACATGGGAAAAACATCTACAACAAATCAGATTACTTTATTTTTAACCTTGCTGAAGCAAATCTAGTGTTGAACTTAAAAAAATGCACTTTCATCGAGAGTACCGTCCAATATCTTGGATATACAGTAGGACAGGGCCAGGTTGCACCTCCTCAAGCTAAGGTAGAGTCTATTTTAAATTTCCCAATGCCTACAAATAAGAAAGAAATCCAAAGATACTTAGGAATGATTGGATATTATAGGAGATTTTAAAATAATAACACCACCTTTAACAGATCTTTTCCGAAAGGATGTGAAGTTTAAGTGGTCCTCCGAATGTGAGGAAGCTTTCAGTGCTACCAAATACATTCTATCTAACTATCCTGTTCTCCGTGCCCCTGATTTTACCAGATCTTTCTCCCTAGCTGTTGATACAAGTAATACCGAGGTCGAAGCCGTGTTACTCCAGGAGGATGACTGTAATATATTGCATCCTCTTTGCTATTTTAGTAAAAAGTTAAATTCTGCTCAACGTAATTACTCTGTAATAGAAAAGGAGCTGTTAGCATTGGTTTTGTCACTCCAATATTTTAGTGTCTATGTTCAATCTGCCCCTGGTTCCATTACTGTATATACTGACCATCACCCATTAAACTGTTAGCACAAGTTCCAAAATAAGAATCAAAGACTGGCCAGGTGGAGCTTGTTGCTGCAGGAATATGCCTTAGATGTCAAACATATTAACCCTTAACTGGCGGTGCGCATCATATGTCGAGTGAAAGAAATTTGGACTATGTGGCGGCTCACAACATAAGTCGTGTGGCATTTTCAGCACGTAATGTTGCTGAGAGAGACAAGTGGTGGCAGGAGAGTAGCGAGCGTATGACTGCTCCAGACCACCGCGGTGGACCAACTGACATGAATCCCATGCTCCTCCACCCTCTCACACTCGCTACACAGTGAATTGTATAGGGAAAGTACCGAATTACATGGTTTTTACACTCGTGTTGCACGATTGTTGCAAGAAAACTAGCGGTCATACAAGGATCGTTGGGGTGTCATTGGAAAACTCTGTTTATGCCCTTTCAGGGATAGATACTTGTTTTATGCTCTGGGTCTTATTTAGGCATGACAATGATCACGTAAACAGCCCTATTTTGGGTAAAAACACCCCGCTAGTGGCTACATATTATTTACCGCCTAGGCCGCTCGTTAGGTGTTAAGGGTGTCCAGAATGTCCTAGCAGATTGTTTGTCAAGAGTCTAAAAAAAATTCATATACTTTCCTCCTCTTGACCTCTTTTCTAGCGGGGGAGGTGTAACAGCTGGAGAGACCAAACTGTTGAACGTGACTGTACAACAGCAACCTCGTGGCAAGATCCCTTCCCTCTTTCTTTCCAGCCTACGTGACGAGAGAGAGAGAGAGCGGCCCGGCTGATTGCGGACGTGACATTCCAAGTATTCCTCTAGAGAGAGAGAGAGCTGTTTCCCGCCAAAACGTGTGAGAGGGGCAGGGCATATGTGACGTGGTGAGCAACCTCCTACTCCCACCTACTCCGACCACCTGTAATTGGCCCACACAACCTGCCTGCAATCGGATTGGATTAGGCACATGTTTCCTGGCTCTGATTGGACTAGCGTGGACAGAGAAGGATATAAATAGCCTGATATTTGAGGTTTCAAATCAGTTACATTCTGAGCTGTGGGGAGTAAAGAGCTGCATGGAGGAACAGGCTTGTATAGGTTTTTATTTTATTTTAGTGCATGCCCGAACCACTACTCGTTAGTTCGTGAGTGAACTCGTGACTGTTAATTAACCAGAGGTATGTCGGAAACATAGCCTCATTATTGATTTAAGATTTTGTGATTGGAGAGACATATTTTAGATTGGAGTTAAAATTTATGGTTAGATAAACAAAAATTATTAGATATTGTAACTCATTTATATGGTTTGATATTGTACTAAATTTAATTTAAACTATTTGATGAAATTCTATTGTGTTATTACTGATTAAGCATTGTTTTAAGAATTCTTATAATGTGTATTTTGACTACATTGTCTACTTAAGCGTACTGAGCTACCACTTTATTTTATATTTTAGTGAAATCGGAACGAATGCAAAGCGATCCTGAAATCTATAACATTAATGTCTTTCATTGCTTATTATTTTGATTAATTGTAAGATACTTTATTTATGTTTATAAATACAATTCCATTTTATATATTCCCTTACCATCTTTCACATTTATTAAGTCAATGTCTTTCAGTAAAAAGAATAAATATGATAAAATATTAAAGAGAGAATAATAATAAAATAAGAGAATAACGAGATAAGAGAGAAAGAGTAAAACATAATCTTTAATAAAGGGTTAACCAACTTAAATTTATTATATAAAAAGTTCTTAATAATCTTTATACTTTAATGATAATCAATATTAATTGCTTTATTCTATTATTTCATAATGACTTAAAAACCCTTGTTTACTTACCAAGCTTGTTATATTCGTAATTAATAGCCTACATAATATTAAACAGTAAAATAATCCTTTATGACTTGAAATACTTTCATGATTGGTTATAATTGTAGTGTATCAAAGTATAATGGATAAATAGTCCAAAACAGCTAAAAGGAAAGCAAGTAACATCACGAACTTTGACAATTTAAGTTTTATTGGCCTTCAGCTGTCTTGACACCTTTCCATATTATCTGTATAGTCTAGATTTACTATGTTAACCACTTTGGAATCCAGATACGTAACAATATATATATATATATATATATATATATATATATATATATATATATATATATATATATATATATATATATATATATATATATATATATATTGTCTGTACGTGATTGTCCACCAGGGTAACGTATTTTCATTAAAAAGAGGACGGTAAAGAACCAGAAGAGAGCAATATTTTCATTAGCTTTATTTACGTTTGAAATTCACAATATTTCGGACGCCTCGACCATCATTAGGTGACTAGTTGTGATCCTAGAATGAAAACATTTGATTCGTTTTACATATAAATAACATTAATTGGGTCATATACATATATATATATATATATATATTACATGATCATTAATTATAAAAGAAACGATTGAACAAAGGTTAAATTAATACATCATAATTAATTTAAAGAACAAAATGTTGAAAATTACCGACTGAAATACAAAATTGCCCAAGTCAAAATATCCTAAAACACAGACAGAACTAATAATGAATTAATCTAATAACTAATTTGAAAATATACAATACGTGGTAATATTCTGCTTTTACATATTGATTAAAATAATATAAGTTTACCATAGACACCCATGTTATCCGTGAGGAGTCACAAACTGAACTGATGTACTGTACCAACTAACACAAACTCTTGGGCTAAACAAACCCTAAATCGAAATAAAAAGATATATGAAGTTATACAATAAAATAAATAACTAAACGATATCTACTCTAATGAAGCCTCCTAATTTTGACAGTTAAGTTTGGGTTGCATTTTACTTATTAACATTTTCTTAGCTAAGAAAGTATCCAAATAATTTCCGAATGTTCCCAAGATAACAAAGTCCCTCTCTGAAAATGGATGATCAGAACTGTGAGTGATTTTCAACAGCAGAGAAAGACATTTTGTTCAGGAATTGGCCGGCACGAAATATCCTTATTTTGAACGCTCGAGTACTTCATCCAATATACCTAGTATTACAGCTTGGACAAGAACATTTGTATACAATATTTGAGCACATGTAAAAGCAGAATATTACCACCTATTGTATATTTGCAATTTAGTTATTAGATTGATTCATTATTAGTTCTATCTGTGTTTTAGGATATTTTGACTTGGGATTTTTTTTATTTCAGTCATAATTTTTCATAATTTTCTTCTCTAAATTAATTATGCTGTATTAATTTAACCTTTGTTCAATCGTTTCTCTTATATTAATCATAATTTAATATATATATTTAAGATTAAATTAATTATACTTATATGTAAAACAAATCAATTTTGTTCATTCTAGGATCACAACAAGTCACATGATGATGGTCGAGGCATCCGAAATAGTATGAATTTCAAACGTTATAAATAAATCTATTGAAAATATTGCTCTCTTCTGGTTCTTTACCATCCTCTTTTTAATAAATATATATATATATATATATATATAATATTTTGATCTTAGATGAATCATTCAACAAAGGTATTATTTTGAATGTGTATAATTACTTGTGCCTAATTTGAAGCCAATTAACATATGTTTCGAAAACAAGACCCACATGTGTGAGCTCACCCATTGGTGACTCACTCGTTCAGTCAATCAATTAACCTCTGAAGTGCGCATGGGGGTAATTAGACACCTCTGCCTGTGTGCATGTATTTCAGCTGTTTCCATCACTAAAATATTCATTTTACCATAAATAGCATTAATACTTATCCATATGCACCTATTATAGGTTGATTATAAAGGTATTAACCTGTTACAACAATAAAACAAGTGAAAACAGCGTTTGGATGGTCAAAATCGGCGATACAGGGCGGGAGTTGCATAATGTATGGGTGAGGCAACCTCCTTTCCCGCCAATTTCCCCCAAGGCTGGAGAGACACTGTCGATCGATACTCTCTCTCTCTCTTGCACTCGCTTGCTAACAGTGATGACAATGCCCTGCTTGCAACTCGCTAATGTTAGCACGAAAATATACCTCAGACTAAGAGAATAACAGGGAAAATAGGTGATAACTGAAGGAGGGGAGGAAAGTGGGGAAGGAGGGGAGGTAGAGGACTGATATTTTGCATGGCCCAAGGGCAAAACAATTTTTTTTTTTAAATTGATTTTTTTTTTCTCTGACTCTTAAGAGTCTTCCCGCAGTCCGCCGGGGGAACTCTTAAGAGTCTTCCCGCAGTTCCCGGGTTAAGCAATCAGTCAGACAGAGAGCCAGATGTCTTATTCGGAAGTTGGTCGGTGTGCTTAACCCTTGTCTATCGGGGCCCGACTTAAAGACTTATCGACAAATTTGGACTATGTGGCGGGGCCCGACTTAAGTCTGAGTGCAATTTTGGCGCAATATTGGCTCTTGAGAGAGAGACGAGTGACGGGAGGAGCATGGGTTACCTCATGACCGCTCGCCACGGCCGCCGTGGACCAACTGAGATGTACTCCACTTACATCCACCCTCACTCCCTCGCTACATACGTAATTATATAAAGAAATTACCGTATTTTAGCGATTTTGCCCTTCGGTTGCACGATCGTTGCAAGACAACCAGTGATCGTAGAAGGATGGTTCGGGTGTCATTGGAAAGCTCAATTTACGCCCTTTCATGGAAACATACTTGTATTGCGCTCTAGGTCTTGTTGATGCATGAAAAAGAGCACAGAAACAACCCCATTTATGGTAAAACCCCCCTGCTGAGCGGCACAGTGAAATATACTTCACCACCCGCTCGTAAGGTGTTAATATGCAGTATTATACCTTCATTTTTGTTTGCATATAAATAATGTAGGTAGATGACAAAGTGTAAGTGTTTGAGAATTCCTGTATGTGGGGGAATTTTTAGGTATACTGTATACATATATATATATATATATATATATATATATCTATATATATATATATATATATATATATATATATATATATATATATATATATATATATATATATATATATATATATATATATATATATATATATATATATATACTGTATATTCTTTAATACATACGAGGTTGAAAGAAATGGCAATTTCTGCATTGGAAATGTTATTATTCAAAGTTTCCAGGTCTCTGATGAGTTTTCGCTGGGTGGCAGGAAGTAGATGAATGAGATGAGCAAAATTCATGGTGGTACAGGGTTACATAAATGTACACCACTATCTCACCCCCAACCACCCCCACCTCACACGCAACGAGTTAGAGAAACACACCACCATACTCGATAAAGAAAGTGACCCAAGGAGATTACCTATACTCGAAGCGTTATATATCCAAGCCTTACATCCTAACATCAACAACCAAACTCTAGACCTTCAGATCCTTCCTTCTGCCAAAAGGCACTACCTTACAGGACCTAACGCCACTCCTCGCCACCCGGTGCCCTTGACGCAGCCCCCCGCGCTACCTCCTTTAGCTTCGTCTTCTGCCGGCGCCACACGGACCACACAACTTAGGCCACGCCCCTCGACACGCAGCCAATCAGCTTTGACCCCGCCACCCGACCATCACCATCCCGCATCCAGTGCGCCTGCGTGAAGCGGTTCCCCCTTTTGCACTCCTAGAATACCCCTCCACCTATAGGAGGCTTTTGCCCCCTGATTTTCGCCTCCTCTGATCCTCCACCCTCTATATATAACCTTCCTGTTTATCTTTTATATCATTCTACCCTTACTTGATAATGCTGGTTGTCCAGTGAAACGCGTCGTATATCCTGTATCATCATGTACATTTATGTAACCCTGTACCACCATGAATTTTGCTCATCTCATTCATCTACTTCCTGCCACCCAGCGAAAACTCATCAGAGACCTGGAAACTTTGAATAATAAAATTTCCATCGCAGAAATTGTCATTTCTTTCAACCTCGTATGTATTAAAGAAAATTTATTACCTGGCTTTACTAACATATATATATATATATATATATATATACTGTATATTCGTATATACAGGCAAAACTCATATCACTTTTCACTCAGAATATTCCACAATCTATGTTGATATTTCCGGACTGTGGTGACTGTGTACCCAAAACGGACCCATAATGGAAGCCGTGAACATGATAACAGTAACGGGTGTCACCGGTGAAGCATTAATATAGACAATAGAAGCGGTACAGTCGGTTGCAATAGTCATGTGAACCTCCATAACTCCGACATCGTTTATTTGTTTTCAAATTTGTGAAGAATTAAAGCTGATACATATAATACAAGGATGAATATATTAAGGTTTATAAATGAGTAATTGTGTCTTATAAAGCAGATGCAAATAAGTAGCCAGGGTTGTACATTATAATAAGTTTTGTTGTTGCCTGTACTGTGTTAGTCCCCGACACTGATGATGAGGTGGTAAGTGGTGTGTGCGAGATAATGGAGCACCATGATGGTTGGTGATGGAGGATAAAGGTCTTTGTGTGGGAGGAGGAGGGTGTTTGTGTAGCCTTGTTATTTTCCTGCCATGCTAGTCATAATTATTAAAATACCCAAATTAAGAATCACCACCATGCCAGCCTGACAGGAGAAACAAAAAGGAACAAATGAAGGGGAGACTAAAACAACGGAAATAAAGAACCAAGGAATGCGGCAGACACAACAAGGAAAACGAAGAAGGATGAACGAAGGAGAAACTAAGATAGAAAGAACAAAGAGCCGAGGAATGCAACCAGTCAACACACACTCAACAGACAAGGACGAAGCCAGAAACCAGGACAAGAAGACACCACAAGAGAAAGAAAATTCACCACCGCCGAAGAAATCAACCACAACATCAAAACCTCAGAAGACAAATAACACCAAAACAAAACCACCACAAAATGGCTGCCCAATTCCGAATACACTCCAGTACATCAGAATACCTGAGATGCCAGAATTGTCACCATTAATCCTCCTCTACCACCCACACCAAGAAAGACGATCAAGATCACGTGTGATAACACCGAAGCTCAGAAGAAAAAGATTATATATAGTCAAACAAAACAAGACCAACATAGACAAATATTCACTGGACAGTTGCGCCGCTCTTCCGCGCAGAGGACTCACCACAAGCCCGCAAACATTTATGGGGTCTACCTAATCCCCCCCGGAATGTGCCCCTGTACTTATGACCTCCTGCCCCTCACACACCTAACCTGGGACATGGCAGCCAAATTCGTCACTACTTCGACAAGAACCAAGAGAAAGCAAGCAATTCTAGGGCTTGAATTACTTTACATGTAAGCATTCGAGTCCTAGGATTAAACCTCCCATTCAGGAAAGGATCGAAACCATGGTGGATACCCTTCAAGGTCTAAGGAATTATTCTCCCTAATATGTGAATTGATATTATCACATGCCATGGTATAGTGTTAATACTAAGCTCTCTAATAAGCTGCACCTTTAGTATTAGAAGCATAACCGTAAGGACATGTCCCCACCTTACTTCTTTTGCCAAAACCGCACTCTCAAACTATTGAAGTGATTCTTGCCAAGGTAAGGTCACTCTAGTAGTTCCGGGCTTTGTGAGATACCGTCTGGATAACGGCACTCAACATATAGAAGTCCATACTGTATCTGTCCAACACCATGGTCAAGGACATATACAGTAGAAAGGTTTAAACACCGAACTTGGGTTCTTTGAACACTCTTATAACGGTCAGTAGCAGATCGAGTGAAATTAGTAAGTTCATGATCTTACTATCTCCTCGCGTCAGCCTTGTCACTGTGTCATGACAATAGCGACGCTGTATTAACTCTTTAACCCTTAATTAGCGGCGAGCAACATAAGTCGAGTTAAATAAAGCTGGACTATGTGGCGGCGCTCGACATAGGTCGAGTGGCAATTTCAGCACGTAATGTGGCTGAGAGAGAGAGACAAGTGGTGGCAGGAGGCTAGCGGGCGTATGACTGCTCCAGACCACCGCGGCGAACCTACTGACACAAATCTCAGCTCCCTCCTCCCTCTCTCACTCGCTACATACTCAATTATGTACCGAAAGTACCGAATTACCTGCTTTTTGCACTCGCGTTGCACGGTTATTGCAAGAAAACTATCCATCATACAAGGATCGTTATGGTGTCATTCGAAAGCTCTGTTTATGCCCTTTCAGGGATAGGTACTTGTTTTACGTTCTGGGTCTTATTTAGGCATGAAAATTATCACGTAAACAGCCCTATTTTGGCTAAAAACACCCCGCTGTGCGGTACATATAAATAAACCGCATAGGCCGCTCGTAAGGTGTTAAAAGCGGGCATGTTTGTTGACATGACCTAGCTGCTGGGCGGGTATATTTACCGAAAACGAGCTTCATTCCATGCCCTTTTTCATGCATAAACAAGGTCCAGAGCGTAATACAATGATATATCCGTGAAAGGGCGATAATAGAGCTTTCCAATGACACGTGAATCATCCTTGTATAATCACGGGTTATCTTGTAGGAATCGTGTAACCGGAGGTGAAAATATCCTTTAAATAAGGTAATTTCTGTAATTTTTTTCCTTGTCTCGCGAGGTACGGCGGTAGGGATGAGGCATACTACTATGTTCTCTCCACCAACCAACTTTACTCCTAAACTCGATTAATGAAATTAACAAACACATGTGGCAGTCTGGGGATTCGAACCCAGGACGCTCACACCGAAAATCAACACACTTATGCATTGCGCCATGAAGACAGACACGATATACCTGGTCGCACTGGTGTAGAAATAAAACAGAGTTAGTTGAGTTACTCTGTGGTATCTAAGTATTGCACCTGGGTCGCACTGATATCGAAGTTGAATAGAGTTATGTGAATTACTCTATTATCCTAAGTATTACACCGGCGTCGCACTGGTGTAGAAGTTAAAGTTAATAACTGAAGCACTCCTAATCTACCAATGTAGTTCTGGAGCTGCTGGTACAGTAGGGGTAGAGTTGAGAGTGGTCAAGTCCTTTCGTCTATGTTCCGTTGAGCTGTTTAGGTGGTCCTGCCATGTGGATGGTGTGGATAGGGATACAGATGGATTAGTTGACGTTGGGTCTTGAATGATAGTTCCTTAATGTCACGACATATGGTGCATACCATCGGACTAACGCGAGCATGAACGAGGACATGTCCTGAGTTACTACTGCTCGTCTATCCTGACCTTTATACAAATCGGTGATGAAGTTCTGTTCCGGTACTCTTGACTTAGGGTCCTTAACACCTAATCGACGGTGAACATCATTATGACGGGCGAGAGAATATTGGCCACCCCTGCGGTGCCTCATCATATGATGGCTGCCATTTTGAGGATATGAGCTCTGAGAGAGAGTCCGCGCGTTGGGAGGACTTCAAATGCTCGGCACCACCGCTGGGCCGTCTCTGACACGTTAAGACCACTAAGGCCTGGAACTAAGGCAGGGCTTTGAGTATCCGGCCCTGAGCTGGTAAACAAACAAAAAACAAACTCGGAAGCGGCACAATTTCAATTACGTATTGTCATAAAATATATATAGGTTTGTATCACAAAGATCAAATACATACATCATATTTGGATATACTTCGAATGAGGAATCTCTGAGTTTAATAAGATAAGCTTTATATGTACCATACGATTACAACCAATAGTGAAGTATATACGAAATATTCAAAGACACGAAAACGATAAATATGTGCTTATCGTCTAAGTCAGTGTTGCCAATAGAGCTAATTTAACGCTACATCTTAAAACGCTACATACTTCAATTTAGCTAACATTTTCCCATAACTCCCAGGGATACTCTATAAATATCTAGCACCAAAATAAATTGTAAAACATGCAAAACAAACCAACAAAACCATTCCAGAGTTGTGGCATCATTCTAGAGATGGTTTGCATTAATTCTATATCGAGACGATATTCTAGCGGCTTTTGAGAACGGATCTAGCGATACACTCACTCTCTGTCTCTCTTACATTAGCAACATAATTCCCAGTGATGCTCTATAAATATCACACATTCTAGAACCATATTTAATTGTAAAACATGCAAAACAAACCAACAAAAACCCTTCCAGAGGCTGTAGCATCATTCATACGAGTTTTTGCATTTATTAAATATAGATGATATTCTAGCTGCTGTTGAGAACGGATCTAGCGATACAGTCACTCCCTCTCTCGCTAACTACACACGCAAAGGGATGAACTGCGCAGACTCAAACGCAGACTTGTTATATAGTCTATATTTGAGCTGCACTTGTCCAAACTAGTAATATTAAGTTATGGCAGTGAGTTATGTGTATGATGGAGTATGACTGAAAGCCTAAATCATAACTATTATGGGCAGATAAGGTTTACGTAAGCATAAAGTTCGTAATAGCAGGGTCAAGGCAAGGAAAGGAACATTAGGAAAGGATTGTCCACTTCAATAGGCTTAGTGTAGCTTCCCGACACCCAACGCCGCCAAGCACCTCATGAGTATAAACAAAATCTGCCAGGCATTAACTGAATGGGGAGGAGGCATTTTATTCCTTAGAATTCCTTATTGTTCGTACATTCACACACTGTATACATGCACGTGGTCTTCAGAGTATCATCTTAGTTTGTATAAACAATATCAAGAGGGAAACAAATGGCTTGATCAACATGTTATCACCTATTAGCCTCTAGAGGCGCCACCGTCGCTGTAGGAACAGAATGATTAAATTGAGTGGGCTCTCCTCTTATACACATACCAGATTCCTTGGTGAAGGCTGTCACACGGGCAATTGTCAAACTTTGAAGGTCCATATCATTGTTATTAAACTAAGCATCGGCGTAGTTTTACAGATGTGGAATTTTAAGTGGAATTCAATTTTTTTTCAAGATTGCCTGAAAAAAGCCCACGTGAAAAAGTAAAACCTTTTTTATAACATTTGCGGAGCATTAGTAGTGGAGTCCATAGCCTATACCAAAGCCCAATCATTTTCTTTAACTGCGAGAGACGGTATTTAAGTTTTAAATTTTTCGGGAAAACGGCTGCCACGGACCTGTTTGGCCGTCATTTTGGATGTTTACCATAGCAAAAGTTGCCCAATGCAAAACCGTACCTTGTGTGAAAGTTTGGTCCCGATCCAAAAATCGGTTCTGGAGTTATTGCGTATACACCTACCGGCGTTGAAAAATCATTTGGAAGAATAAATTGATTTAATTGTTACAATAGGGATTCCCCGCAGGGCTCGAACCCCTAATAACACAGATTATAATAATAATATTAATACTCGGTTTATTGTAATCCTTTAGCTATTGAGGCATACATTACACAATTATATAAGTAATCATATCCAAAGTCGCTAAACAGATACAAGGGTCCTGTGATACCCGTGTAGCGTAGCGTTATAGCTACACCATCATCCATCTAGGCAAGATAATAATGGTGCATAAATATTACAGGAATAGCCAGAAACTCAGAAATACAGAATGAGAACCAACGAGAAAGGAGTAAAGAAAGAAGGATAAGGGCTGCCAAATTTATCAGCCAATAAGAGACGACAGGAAAAGGTGGCAGAAAATATACACATTAATATAGTTTTATTAGCAGTATACCCAATAATTAGAATAATATTTAATTGACCTCTGTTGATTAAAGTGATATTAGTGCATAATATATTCGTCTGTCACATTGCTGGTTTTGTAGTATACAGTATATATATACAGTATATTGTTATGCCGGGCAATAATATTTGCCTGTGTATCTTAGTTCACTCTTTCCACTCTAGGAAAGCTTTTTAACACCTTAAGAGCGGCCTATGCGGTTTATTTATATGTACCGCCCAGCGGGGTGTTTTTAGCCAAAATAGGGCTGTTTACGTGATCATTTTCATGCCTAAATAAGACCCAGAACGTAAAACAAGTATCTATCCCTGAAAGGGCATAAACAGAGCTTTCGAATGACACCATAACGATCCTTTTATGATGGCTAGTTTTCTTGCAATAACCGTGCAACGCGAGTGCAAAAAGCATGTAATTAGGCACTTTCCCCATACAATTCCTTATATAGCGAGTGAGAGAGGTAGGAGGGAGGTGAGATTCGTGTCAGTAGGTTCGCCGCGGTGGTCTGGAGCAGTCATACGCTCGCTACTCTCCTGCCACCACTTGTCTCTCTCTCTCAGCAACATTACGTGCTGAAATTGCCACTCGAGTTATGTCGAGCGCCGCCACATAGTCCAGCTTTATTTAACTCGACTTATGTGGTGAGCCGCTAATTAAGGGTTAAGAACTAGAAACTCAGTAGGAACACAGCTTACTCCGGATATACAATATAAATATCCTCAATCTCTACTAATTATACAGAATACACGGTTGGGTTTCACAAGTTTTTATTTCACTTTGGATCAGGGCACTTGGTATAGAACATGAATGGTTATTAGGTTGAGTGATATCTATTGGTAAAAATACTCTTAAACCTGCTTCAAGAAGTTATAATATTATGCTTGAAGTATGGATAATGCATAATCAATTTACACGAATAATAGATAAATCACAATTGAGTAACAAGTGGTGAATATATAACTATCGCATAAATGCTAACAGAGCGGCTAGTCTCAAAAGACAATGGATATCCTAAAGGTCAAGGTTAGCGCGTGGTAGAAAGGTGATGTGGTGTAGGGTCAAAATACTGAGGTCACAACGTCTCGAATAGACCTAATAAATTGTATATAAATATCACTTGAATGACAAATAACTAATGAGTTATAAATAAGAGAAGAGGTTATAATTCTTTAATAACGTATATGGTTAGATTCAATAATCGCAGTTCCGGGAACTGAACAAACAAAGATTTGTCTTACAGAAAAGATCAAAGCCCTCTACATATAAAGATCAAAGCCCTCTACATATAAAGATCAAAGCCCTCTACATATAAAAGATCAAAGCCCTCTACATATAAAGATCAAAGCCCTCTACATATAAATATTAATGCGATATGGGCAAAATGGAATTACGAGGAATTCAAGTTAAATGTTTAAAGTGGGTGTGAAACCAGGAAACAAATCAAAGGGAGTTTTCTTAGAGACACGACAAGAAATACACTTTATAACCAATATGCGTACCCTGATGATCCTAATTAACTTAAAATCAGATCTGTCAGGGCTGTTCACAGTATTTACGTGTAGTATGCGTGTAATCGGCCCGAATGGATATATATATAATATGTTAGTAATACCTGAATATATATTACAAAGTATATATATAGATCAATCCCAGGATAACGTTTGTACTGTACCTACGACACAAGTAATAAAGGGACTAAGAAGAAAATAAAAGATCTCTGGTATTTACGTGAATGGAACACATAACATATCCTATAAAACCTTGTAATAATCACACAACACTATAAGTAAAACAGAAAGCACTTAATTTCGGGTAGGAGTATAGCAGAGGTGGGCCTCATAGAGATCTGACACACGTGGAGCGAGCAAGTGCGGGGCGCGTCTGGCCTGGGTGCCGAGGGGGTACGGTACAGGGGAACCTCCACACAGGTAGCACTAACGCTGTTCACTTCCGGGACGCCCTCCACACACACACTCTCGTCTGGTCACAGTCTCTGCTTGCAGGGCACGATTTGGAGGATTTTGGCTAGCCTCATTCAGATGGTGCTATCTGGTTGAGTTGATCAAGTATACCCTCCCACAGATACTCCATGAGACACAGTGCCTCCACTTGCCTAACTCAAACCTAATTTCGGCCAGGTAGTATTGGACTTTACAGAGAGTGACAAGTCGACGGTTTCCGGAACATAAGGGGCATGGAAAATATAGTTTTTGATTTATTGCTTGGTTGTCTAAAGTCTTAAAAATACAATGCATACATGAATAAATGGGGAATAGTGTGCTTTATTTATTAATACTAAAAGGTAGTAGCTTAATGGCTATTGGTACACGTGATAAATAATTTACATAGTTGGAGGCCTCTCTCCATTTAGAGGCTGGTATGGAATGGCTTGCTTATCTTCTTGTCTTGTGGTTGTGATAGTGGTGCATTTAACGCCCGGGTGGTTGAAGAGGAATGAAGGAGGTTGGAGTCTAATTAACATAAAGTCCTCCTCCGTATAGTCCAGGTCTGTCCCAGGTGCGGATGGTCATTGTTCACCTGGCGCCCGGGGGCATATAGCCCAACTGTATTATGGTTCGGCACCACTGGTGAGAACGGTTCCGCGCGGCCTATTTAATGGCTAACTCAACTAAACTCGCGCATATTTTACAGTACCTTATGGCGCGGCAAAGAGAAGACAGAATGAGACCACAGTTTTAAATCTTATATATTTTATTACTTAAAAATAACATATTTACAATAGTATACATATCGTTATATATATATATATATATATATATATATATATATATATATATATATATATATATATATATATATAGTATATATATATATATATATATATATATATATATATATATATATATATATATATATATATATATATATATATATATATATACTGTATATATATATATTTCAATCTATCTAAACAGGATGTATACCATTTAACCCTTTGAGTATCCATGACCCACTTCTTTTTTGTTTTCTGGCTATAATTAAACGATTTTATTAAGATTAGGAAGGGTTTATGGAAATCAGAGGGTTGATTGAGATAGTCTTAACCCTTTTAATACCCCCATATCCTTCCTGAGCTGTATAAAATCGTCTAATGATAGCCAAAAATATACCTTTAAAACGCGTCAGAGCTTCAAGGGGTTAATAGGTTTTCCATTGGATATCATAAGGCAGTCAAGAAGATAATTAATATGAAGTAGGCTACTGGGAGAGCAACCACAGCTAGTGTTTGTAGAAAAATTGAGTTTATGATAATTAGACATTTAGTTAACTGGATAAATATAAGATTTTTATTTAAAACTCTCATGTATATTATTGAGAAGAACATATATTGCATGTTGCCTAGATATATTATTGTACAAGATGTAAAAGAGATCATCCGAATGTTTTGTGTTTAATAACTTGTTGATAATGAGATCATTGTATGCTATCACAGTATATTTATATATATATATATATATATATATATATATATGAACAATTGGCGGGTTTTTAAAGAAAACATACCTAAACAGTTTATATACATATCAATTAAAGAAATATATAATGACTGATGGGCTGACTGACTGACTCTCTCTGTATATATATATATATATATATATATATATATATTTTTTTTTTTTTTTTCCTCATAAGAGCAGTCATTTGTTCATTCTCACACATAATCTCATATAGCCTACTATATAATTATATATATATATATATATATATATATATATATATATATATATATATATATATATATAAATATATATAGTATATGGGATTTTTTGTTAGAATGAACAAATACTGTTCTTAAGAGGAAAATACATACGGTATGTATTGGTTCAGCACTTATCTAGGCAACTGTATGATGCAAATGTATTAATGGCCACTGCCATGCGATTTAGCATTGGCCATGTTTTGTGCAATGTTGCAAGCTAAATTCCGTGGCCGTTTTGATTTGGGGTTTGGCAAAAGGCTTGGTCGCCGTCCTTTTCCAAGAGGGGCTGCACCTCGAGGTTTTCCAGGCCCTCTTCTTGCAACTGAAGTTGGTTGGCATCGAATTTTTCCTCTGCCGGCTGCGGTGTTGCAAATGTTACTACCTAAGTTATGTAATATACTGTGCAGCTGGTTTGAACTTCTCACTTGTTTTAATCGCCTGACAGCTGAGCTGATGGCTGCCACTGTGTCACTGTTGCTGTATTGGTCAGTTACATTATTGAATGTAGTCACTAACTCACTTATGTCTACACACTGCCGCGGATCTTCATGAGCGTTATTTACTACCTCAGCCATCAGATGGTCCCGTGATTGCTCAAGGTCCTGTGAACTTCCTCGTGTACGAGCAGGAACAGTGCACACATAGTCTTCATTTGCATTGTGCTCTGGCTCCAACAGCCCTCTGAAAAAACTTTCAGGAGGCGTTTTGTCTTCGCCCACTGCCACTGATGCCAGCCATCGCCTGTTACCAATAGTGTCAATAAACACTTGGGGCAGGACCGTCATGCTGTAATCGGCACAAGCAGTTTGATGTTTACACACGGATCCATTTCCCCCCACATTACACTCACAAAATCCAGCTTCCAGATCTACGCTATAATACATAGATGATAGAGACTGGCTCTGGACTGCATACTTCCCATTACCTAGGAAAGTAACCGCTTCTTGAGGTACTGTACTGGTGCTTAGATTTTTCGCTCTCCGCCTACCAAGAGCGACGTCTACTAGCCTCTTCTTCATATAGTCGTCAAA